>DWPA01003110.1:0-14610 GCA_018251375.1 Calpodes ethlius
AATTAAAGTATATACCAACATACATACCACCATGGATTGTTGCAAAGTAGACTAATAATAACAATGGATTTCCGTAAAGTAACGCCTGATACTGTTAACTACATTGTTGCATATGTTTCAGGTGGATGGCTACGTGGACCCGTCCGGTGGCAACAGATTCTGTCTGGGGGCGCTTAGCAACGTTCACAGAACGGAGCAGAGCGAGCGGGCGAGGTATGTCTATATGGTTGTTACTACTTGCTGGGCAAGCTGCTCCGTGGAGATAAACTAAAGTATCGTAAGAGGAAACAGGATATTGGCTCTGTGTATTACTAGATTTTGACGCAAGGATTATATTATCAATATTACTGGTATCTTCACCTATCTTTACTGTCTGCCTGGCTATCTACCTCGTAGATTATACTTTGTGCTGAACCTTTTAAAAATACTAGTCTATAACATTGTCTGCACGATACATCCGTTCTCCACTAGAAATTCGACTATATTTCAATCCGTCTTAAGGGTAAATTTACATTGACACTTCTTAATTTTTTATTTCTAATAAATGTACATATTTGTTACAAGTGTATAAAAACAAAATAGACTTCTAGCTTCATATAATCTGTAACAAGAAATCTCTATTATTTATAAAAGAGGTACATATATAGATTCTAATCCCTATTTTTTGATCACAGGCTACATATAGGCAAGGGGGTCCAGCTGGATCTGCGCGGTGAAGGAGACGTATGGCTGCGGTGTTTGTCCGACCATTCGGTGTTCGTGCAGTCCTATTACTTAGACAGGGAGGCCGGCAGGGCTCCGGGAGACGCCGTGCATAAGATATACCCCTCCGCTTGCATTAAGGTATTTCGTTTGAAGGATTATATATATATATATATATATTTGTATCATCTTAATTACACAGTCCATTTTGATTATCTAAGCGACAATCAATGTATTATACTTCTGGGTTACATAGACAATAATGAAGTCACAGCAAAATCAATATGACACCTTCTTGAGAAAACTAAATCTTAAACATCATTTTTTTTTACTTAGTTTTACAAAAGAGTAAAGTAATTTTTTTCGAAACATAAAAAGATCACAAATATGAATTTGAAAACACACTATTGACAAGTTGTTTTTTGACTTCCAGGTGTTCGACTTACGACAGTGCCATAGGCAAATGCAGACGCAGGCCGCAACCGCACAGGCCGCAGCGGCCGCGCAAGCCGCAGCCGTAGCTGGCCACATCCAGCCGGCGCATCCCGGCATGAATAAATGTATGTAGCTGTAATTGTAGTTTTTGAGGCTTCGCTTTTAAGATTAGAGCTTATTTTTTAATCCAGAGCGAATGAAGGACTTCAGAGTAGAATTCTCAGTGCTGCGAGGGATTTAAAGTTTATCATCATAATCACCATCATCACAACTGTCCCACTGCTGGGCTCTCACACAATTTGAGGGTACAGGCCATAGTCAACACGGATTGGTAGATTTCGCACCCTTCGAGAACATTATGGAGAAATGCGTGTGCAGGTTTCCTCACGATGTTTTCCTTCAGTCGAGCTTAAAATAATATTGCACTCGAGTTGGGCAATCTACAATCTCTGGAGAAGGATCGAGGAAAGAAATTCCTCAGCAAATATTGTACAGCAAATATTACAGAATATGATATTTCATTCCAGGTCTAACAGCAGCGGCTGGTATCGGCGTGGACGATCTACGGAGGCTGTGTATAGTCCGACTGTCCTTCGTTAAGGGCTGGGGGCCGGATTACCCCCGCACCTCCATCAAGGAGACTCCCTGCTGGGTGGAGGTTCATCTGCATAGGTACATAGACATTTTTAATGGGAGTACTTGTATTTCTGAATTTTGGGTTCGATTACCAGGAGTCGAATAACATTTAAAATTGTGTCCCGGTCTGGCTGTGTATTTTCTTATCTCTGTATTGTCTATGACATCTAAGATACAGGGATTTCTTGACTGTATGGGTATATGGTTTGGTGGGAGTGTGTAGCGTTATTTATATAAGAAGTCATGTCTTTACAATCGTTCTTATGTCAACCTCTCAATAATATTTGCGTGTTTCCAGGGCGCTTCAGCTGTTAGACGAGGTATTGCACACGATGCCAATCGACGGTCCCCGGTCTAACATCGAGTAGGAGTTGATCGGCTTCTTTTGAGGCCTTCGCGACCGCCGCCGGCGCAACGCACGCGCTCGCCTCGCCGCACGTCTGGGGGACACGGGGGACAGTAGGGACACTAGGGACTATGGAGATATCTCTGGGACACTGGGGTCAACTTTGGGGACATTAGAGATAAATCTGGAGTTACTAGGGACAATCTTAAAGACACTGAGGATAACTCTGGGGACATTAAGAACATTACAGATGCATTTCCTGGGGTTAATATAGAAATCTATAGAGAACATTGAAATGCCATTTCTGGAATCTACAATAGGGACATATCTCGAGTTTTATTGAGACATTGTACCAAAATTACTTACGTATTTCTGGAGAAATTTTGTTTTCAATTTCTTCAAATAGTCCATAAATCGATAAGTAATTAAGTCACAGGCATTCAATTGAAATTTTCTTGAATGGAAGGAAAAGACCTTATCTGCTACCCCTTTGTTGATCCAAAGATTACGAAAGACCCTGAATATCAAACTTAGATAAAGTTATATAGATGATGGTCATAATGAGGTTCCTTGACAAGTCTATAGGTCACCTTCAGACACACAAATGGACAAAATGACCTTACGTAATGGAATGGATTATAATGCTTTAGTAGTTAACATTGGTTAGACACTCGCTATACTATCTTAAAAAACGAATAAATACAAAGTAGGAAAGGAATAATGCACAAAAATAATCCAACTTATATAACAACCAGGATATTTCGATTTAAAGAAACTAAAATTGTATACTAATAGATAACTTTCAGGTAATTGTCTATACAGCTTTAATTATTAATTTGAAGGCTGGATTTTTTAATACAATATTTGCATCAGTTCGTAATACTATAGTGGCGCTTAGTTTAGTACGATCCTAACATTTATATTTGCAGTACAAATTTATAGTTAAGTGAATATGTAAGTCAATAATCGAGTCCTATTAGATTTTGTACGGTTAATGAATTTTTTAACATCCAATTTAGTACAAATTAATGATATTGGTAATGTTAATTTTTTGAAATAATTGCGTGTCCGCTTTAGATATTGCTTGCTTCTGTCTCGTTCACATTTATACATACATAAAAACATAGTCTATAATTGCACTGATACTTTGTACACTAAAACAACAACTCACTCAGTTACGAGGTATCGCTTAATTATAAAAGTAATTGCATATAATTAATGTAATTACGTATTCTGTCGTGTCTCCCCGTGTAGTGCGGCGATTGTGAAGCTAAAAATTGTGCAAGTTTGTTTTGTGAGTGATAAGGAACTCGGTACAGTGAGAGATGTGTTCGGTGAATATTGGATTGATATCGAGTGGTTCTTTTCGTTAAGGTAAGTCCTATGTTGCCATGTGAATAGCATTTATGTTTGTTAAAAATAATATGATTATTATTTCTGTTATATTGAACCTTATGTATTTGTTTCGGTGTAAAGTCTTCCAAATTTTTTTTCATTCGGTCTTCCGTTCAGATTGTTATGTTTTTGTTAGTTATCGATTTAAAACGTTCGGCAAGTTAAAGGATTAGGTTCGTTTGTAACGACTTCAGATGAAGTGTTGAATATGTATTGGGCACGGCTGGTGTGAAACAAACTTTGCACATAAGCGCATTGCTTGCGTGTAAAAAGGTGAACTATTAATTTATGTCTTGTCTATTGATATAAAGTAGAACAGTAATATTAGTTTAACATAGTTATATTGTAACAGTATTGAGATAAAACGTACTAAAGAGCATATGAACTGGATCTCAGTAAAATATATTTCACAAGTCCTAAATGAAGTAAAGGTATTTTAATTAAGATAGTGCTACCTACATAATGTATGTCCGACTAAACTGTCTAAATGTTTTGCTCAAATGAGTCTGCGGGACTTGGTTTGTCGAGTTGTGTTGTAAAGAAAGATATACGAATATTAGTAACAGCGATACCAAAATAAGGCATTTTTTATAATATAGATTAAAATATTACAAGACATAATTATGGTTCAACTTGAAAGAAGCCAAATTGTATTAGCTTTGGAACTAGGCATAAGCTAATATATCGCGTTATATAAGGTCCTAGTTATATTATGGTATACAGTAATTTATGATATTTAGTTGTGGGAAGTTCATGCACTGCAGTTTGGTCAGAGTAATATTTTGGCAACGTCAATATTGTTTTTTCCAAAATATAAAATGTATTACGATTTTGTATCAGACGAAAGTCACAAAAACCTAGCTAAAAAAGGACAGAAAATATTGGTTATTCATTATGAGAGAAAGGGATGGCTCGGGTTTAAGCAAATGCAAAACTATATGTGCATAGCTCGCATCAGTTACTTAACGATATCTATTAGAGTTTAATATGTAACTAATGTTGACCATGGTGTATTCCATATTATTTTCAAACCACATTCTGGAGTGGTCTCTCTGTAAAAAATTTTTTTTTTTTTTTAATATTCAAGTGTTTAATTTGTGTTTGAAATGAAACAACTGCAGTGCATGGACATAACATTATACGAGTGTTACTGACGTGGAAGGATAAGTCTGTGTTTTGTTAGCTAGATGTGCCTGGTCCGAGAGTTTGGGTTAATAATACATTTTTGTAGACATGTCGCGTGTAATATAAAGTATTAATAAAGTTAAGATTGATAACAAGCAGTATTGTGTCCTGACGGAGAAATTTGAACCCAGGAAGTAGTGGCGAGGAGGAACATCCCTTCGGTGTCTTTTAAATGTATTGTTTAATGTGAACTGAGAGTTGTTATGATCTGTGATGTGCTAACAAAATGTAATAGTTAGTGAGCTATGTGGTATGTGGTGTACTCGTATTAGGCTAGGGTAACGCGGACGACCGACGTCCTCGTTCACGTCATAATGAACGTTAAGAATATACAATTAAGTAAGTATAAATGACATATTTTGTGTACGAAATGATTGAAATGTTTTAATAAGATAAATGTATGGAGTGTTTTTGAAACTTTAAATACATATTTGAGATTTTGTTTGCTTAAGATTTGCTTTAATTATTATTATTATTATATTATTTTTACTTGGCAGATTTTGTTTGTGTTGAACGAGTTATGTACTTTAGTGAAAGTTGGTGTTTCTGATTTTTTTTATTGATTTTATTTTATTGTAAATGTACGTGGGTAGGTGTTCCCTACGCGTGCCAACAGTGAAACAGCTGAGTTATGTTAATTCGGCCAGTTCTAAAGCACTTTATATTATTTTTTATATTGACGCTAGTTATATTATTATCTGTTTTTAATGCACAATTTTGCTTGATCATCACAAATTGTTTATTATTTGTTAATTGGATTTTTTAAATAGGTACTTGATTATAATTGTTACCAATTGAATTCTGAAATCAGACTGCTATTGTACATAGTATAACTAAATATTTTTTTTAACGAGACCGATGGTGGTGCGGTATTCTCTTTAGTTCGTTACAAGTATGCGTGGTACTTGGGAATTATTCGCAATAAAATTTTCTTAAAAAGCTTTCACAAATAGACGTGATTCGTAAATACCTCTTTATAGTGATGACAAGGATTCAAAGGGTTTTTAGATGATATTGATAAGTGGTAGGTTTTTTAAAGATGTTGAAGTTTTGAATAATAATATTTGTCAAATTCTACATACCACAGTTAAGAGGACTAACCGATCTTTTAATATTAACGTACAATTATATTGGATCAGTTGTGAGGCGGTTATCGGAGATATAGAAAGTTATACAAAGTTGGAAATTAATGTTGTTGATGAAATTAAATACTTGTAGATTTTCCCATATGTATACTGCATTCGAAATTTATTATACCTTTTGTAACCTCGTTGGTGTACAGTTGAACAAGGCGTTTCGGAGGTTGCCAAGCATCCTAAACTAAACATTTTTTATTTATGCCTGTGAGATCGTATGCCATCGACAATAGATTTATGTTTTATACTCGCGACCAATAGTTTAGTGTTAACGTTTGTCATAGTCCCGGGGTCATGCGAACGTGACAAAGTTTGCGTACAAAGCCGACATTGGAGGATGGCGCACGGTGTAGCCTTAAGTGCATAGTTAAGAGTGAAACTATGAAACAGAAATGAATATAAAGGTTATTCCTCTACATTGTAGTTTCATTGCGTTTTGGTCCTACCCGTTGCTGGATATCGTGAGGTGATCCGGTAAGTAATGTGTGGATAGCGCGGATAGATGCTTTTAAAGAAGATTAGTACAAAAATAAGCAATGAGAGCCTAGTAGGTTGAACGTTGATTTTCCGAACGTTGGGGCGTGAGTTAGAATCTTGCAAATACTTCTATTTTTTTTCAAAAAGTGATGTGCGTATTACAAGTTAATTATCGGTACTTCGGTAAAGGAAAATATCGTGAGGAAACCTGCACACCTGAATCTCTACATAATGTTCTCAAAGGTGAGTGGAATCTATCAATCCGCACTTGGCTAGCGTGAGGGACTATGGCCTGTACCCCTCTTATTGTTAGAGGAGACCCGACCTTAGCAGTGGAACTGTTATGGGTTGTGATGATGATGATGTTCATGAGTATCAATACTTGGGTAGTTAAATTGAAGGTCGTTTTTTTTCTATTAACTATAGCGAGGGACACGCCGCACTACGAGCTTAACTAAAAAAATTATAAGCCCTTGCCATAGATCAATATTATACAGTCATACATAAGTGTAACTCTATCTCAATTTAACTTTTGTAATTTAACTCAATAAATAATTTACTACATGAAGTAATTAGTGTTATATATTAGTATTAAGCAAACGTGAGTATTTGCATCCACAGTGCTTAAGCATGACGTGCAATACGACGTCTTATTCTGATTAAGGGATAGAGATTATAGAAGCGATGGTAAGCTATTGGCGTACAGAATGTTGATGAAGAAACTTTATTTAAATTCAACGTACAATGCTTCCTCATACGTCAATAATTGGAAAGACGACATAAAATAATCGCAGGCGTGTAGAAGAGCGGCTAATCTTATATGTCAAGGTGTCAAGGCGCGGCTTATGGAGAGAAGGATCGGGTGCTGCTCCTTGCCTGTTGCGACTCCTAAACTGCTTTTCGCTGCCATTCAGTCCGTTGATGCTGACCCTTAGATACTTGAAGGTAACATTGACTTATTAAACGGAGTTTTAATTGAGTGCGAGACGCATTGAACGAAGGCAGAACAAAGCTAGCCTTAAGTCTTGGCTGTATCTGCGTCCTAACGCATTAATTAACGCGCCAACGATGACAATGCACCAGTGTAGCCAATAGTTAGCGCCTTATTTTACCCCTTATTTTTTAGCGTTGAAGTACAAGCATTTTATAGATATTTATTAATCCATACGCGTGTGTTTCTGTTAACACTACCGTTAACTCAGGTGTGATAGCATTATACGATAAGGTACCGTTCAGATTTAGATATCAGTAACAGATCGATTACGTTCAGTAAATAGAGGGTATAACCATCTACTTGCAGCTAAGAAATAAGAAGGTTGATTGACATAAATGAATACATATACGTTATAAGATGATATTTTAACATCTTATACAAGATACATTGACAGCTTGCGATGCTAAACTCTAGAAAAACTGAACAAAGTACGATTCCTTACAATAATGTGCTGTAGGTAAAAGTTTTAAGGTTATTTAGCTGTGAATATATATTGCTATCATAAGTATACGTTGCAATAAGGAGATATGGACGTTCAATCAGCTCCTAGAAAAGCACAAAACTCTCGATCTATTATTTTTTTAAATTGATTCGGCTACATTAATACATTGTAAAGTATATTTATGTAATCAAACCGCTCTGAAGCAATTTAGTTGGCATTAAGACCTGAAGTCATCTTTTCGTGATTCATCATACGACTGAACTGAATGTCTGTAAGAGAGGTCACGTCACACGCATATAATTTTTCTCTGAATCACAATGAAATAATTAATTTTATGTGTCAATAGTATCTAAATAATGTTTTATCGTAATGACGTCGACAGACAAGACAATGCGCCTTCCGCACTAAATATCCGCATTTCATTATTCAAATATAATTGGATATCAATAACAATTCGTCTTGAGCTTAAATGTATTGTAACGGAGTGGTGAAGTGGAGGAATATTTATATTGACCTAAATCATAAACTGTAGCGATATCGTGGAGATATTTCAATAACTCTCAGTGGGCAGGTCTTCACTTCACGTATTTAGTCGTTCACTCTTAGTAGAGTGGTCGAGGTCTTATTGATGACAGGTGAAGGTGGGTCGATACTACTCTCGGTGAACTGCAGCCTGGGCGACGCGTCTCCATCGAGTTGTATTATTGGCGCTGCGTGCACATTGGACAAAGTACTCAAGTGGGTAGAAGAAGAAACATTTATTTATTCACAGTCTGCAAATGTTAACAAATATAAAAATAAATAGACAAACAATAAGTATCTATAAACATAAAATATCAACAGTACAATATCAATATATGACATGAACAAGTTAACACAAAGTGGATGGGGATCAGTGAATCAGTGGTAACCACGCCTCTGATGTAGTTAGTTAGGTACTATTTATTGAAAAGATTTTCTAGTCCTAGATACAAAAACGTCTAGGTGTTTAAGTCCTTTTCTTTTCTAGTGTAGGTACTCTGCTACAGAATAGAATAGAATGGCCGAAACGTTGAGCAGTACCTCACAACGGTCAAGGCGTAGAGAAAAATGAAGTGGTTCACGCCGGGAAAGGGCTCTAGCGACATTTCAGCAAAAGTATAAGTAAAAAGCTAAAACATTTTTCACGCTATCGATAAGGAGCAAGAAACAAGGAGGCTGTTGCTAAGAAATATCTATCTAGTCTGGTGAGAGTGCTATCTTGCTGAATATCCTTGGGTCCTTTAAGTAGCTAGTCATCAGAAGCTATCGTGTTTTTTGAGAGAATAAAATTGAGAGAATTATAGGAACCCAGTAGTCAAAAGTATGCTTATAGTAATGTGGTGTCATATTCTGAATAAGTACCTAGCAAAAGGGTTATCTATCGACGATACAGCTAATTTATGGTATATAAGGCTTCTTTCAAAACGTTAACCGTGCCGTTCCCGCTATAAGCTCTAATCCTAAAGCCAGTCAGCCTCGTGCCGGCCACTCACTATAAATACTTGGCGACTCACTCCCGCGCATCGGCACCATTCCAACCGCACGATCACGCGTTGGCGAGCTCTATTTTAATGCGTATTTCATCTACCAACGCGATGTGACACTGGTCAAAATAAGCTTTTATCATTTATTACCTTACAGTTCGTCCTCAGAGTACAGTATCTAAGTTTAGTGTTGGCCTACATACCTTTTGATGACTATTTCTGTTTTGCGCAATACTTCGGAAGTCATAAACAATAAATCTTATTTTTAACTGTTCATTTCAGTGACTGCGATCAATGTCCGAGATTTACGAATTTGTAGCAAATATTTTTAGTACGGAGATGCTCATGATAAAATAGGGTACAGCTGTTCAGGGATCTGTATGCGCGCGGTAGGCTGAAATGACCAGCTAATGATAATACTTAGGATACGTATTTTGCTATTTTATCACTTGTTCTCTGGAAAGAAAACGCTCATGATAAAATAGATGCCTATTATTCTTATTGGGCATTCATCCAAGTAAAATGTCGTCCACGCTCAGGAAGTCAGGTTGTTTATTTTTTTATTTAAGACATACATACATATTTTGTAAACGACTGTTCTCGATCCGAGTCGTCGATACTGACCAGTAATTAGCGATTCACTATTTTTTCGACAATACTTACGAATAGATTCTAGAAATTGAATATTAAAGGAAAAACCATACATTGTTGAAGTTGAAAGCAAATAAGAACATGACATTTTTATAAGAATTGCAATATCAAATCCTTGCAAATGATATCCACTGGACACTTGACTACTACCGAATTATTTCCAGAAGGCCTATAACAACATTCTTTTGCATTACCCACTTACATGAATAGTTTGTAGAGAATCTGTGTTCCGTCCAATTGGTATCGGTTAGTTTATAGACGAAGCTTCAAGCCATCGATCTTTGTATTTATAAATGAAATACACCTGTGTGGTGATGACTCAGATTTTGCACTACATTCGTCACACACGCGGCGGCATCGCTAGCAAAAGCTTTGCAATATTCAAGGACGACGCACAGGACCGTCTAGGTGTTAGATCCTATTTAACTTTGGCCTGGTTTAAATATCAGTGCAGCTTTTTGTCATTTGATATGAATTAAGTTGTTGGATAATGAAAATAAAAAGTTTTTAACAGCTGACGTCAGTCTTTTAAGCTTTGAATATCTTATTCGATTTCCTGGAGCCGTTTGTCGAAATTGATGTTGTGAAGAAAGATTAAAGAAGTTTGTGAATTTAATATTCACAATAATGTTCTTTTTAGTTCATGTTGCTATGGATAATTGACGTGTTTATTCAACAAGCTATTGGTTTATAAATACGATATACTTTCTTATCTTGCTGTTTTGTAGATAAAGTAGGAAATTATCTATTAATTGTTGTTTTTATATTTACTTAATTTTTTTCCAACCTTTGTTTACAGGATATTCTGATTTAATACCAATTTCATATTTTCCGCAATTCAACAGATTTCGCGATTTGTTCTCGCAATGGCAGACACGAAAGTTTATGTTCGTTAAATATTTATAAGTGAGGTCGGCGCGGCGCGTTGCGGGAATATTCCGAAATATTAGATATTTTTAGCGTTAAGGCCGGCCTTGTTTACATGTTTTCGTTTTACGATCGTCTTATTTCACGGCTTACCGAACGTTATTTTTCTGCACTATCCTGTTGATTTTTGTGAGTGATGGTAGTGTTGTACCTAATCAATTATTCTTTACTGTTGTACGTTTTGTAAAGTCTGCCATTATTGAGATTAATTCAACTCCCCTTGCTAATGATGCACCCTGTTAAACAACAGATGAAGATCTGGTAACCAGGACCTGGGTCACTGGATTTGAAGTTCTCCCGTTAATCCTGAGCGGACATATTATTCTAGAGCGTTGTACCTGGCCAGTTAGAATAAATACAATATATAAAGTTATATATTTAATCTATTTAGTATTTTTGCCATTACACAGGTATTCATTGATTCCATTTTCAAAGAAATTGTTGGAGCGGGAATGAATAAAATCTTTGAAGGCGGTTTGAATTTCCTTATTGGAATTGTTTTTTTTCCTTACATGAATTATCATATAGGATCTATTTTTCATCACAAGTGCGATTCAAAATTGCCTCGCTATTGTGGTGGTTGGGTAATGTAACGCATTATTTAATATTTGTCAATTCAAGCGGTAGCTATTTCTCGAGCTTTTTCACTTTTCCCATTTTGCTTCAAGTGAATTCAAATTGCTTTATCACTGACGGCGTACCATGCTGCCAGTTCTAACGTGATTTGCGTTAATACTTTCATTATTAACTATACTTTTTCATCATCAAGAGACTAGCTCCGGTCATCCAAGGGTTTTCTATAGATCAAAATTTCCAGAACTGATCGTAGTATCTAAAAATGTACGTATACGTACGTACGTACTATAAAAGTTCTTTTTTAAGTAGTTTCCCCATACACTTCATTAATTCTTCGAGATGTTTCTGCAGCGTTGGTGCTACGCTGGAAATATAAGTTTAGCATTTTGTGAACACATTTGATGTTAAAAAATTTAATGGTTCGAAAACAAATGAATCACTTCATTCAAAACAGAAATATGCGAGCTTAAATTTTTAATAAAATTGAATTTGGAATTCCAAACCAAATGTCACATATTTCAGATCAAAATGGCCAGTTCATTTTATACGCGAGGGGCTAATATTTATTAAATAAATTTATATTTAGTTTTAAATAGCCTAAACTAGGTTGCCTGGCGACATTGGTTTATTTTAGTTCATACTTGTAACATCGAAGCGACAAGAAGTCGGAAGTATGACGTTGGCGGGCACAAATTTATATTAAAAAACATACATATTTCATTCATTAATTTATAAATCAAAAAGTTTAAATGTGGCATGTCGTAGCTATAATATTTACACGCAACATACTTATGAGATGTTCAAATGTGCGACATCGATATATATCTTAGAAACGGGACAATCGTTTTGGATTCTGTGTATACTAATATAAAGAGTGAACTTGGGGTAATATTTATATCATATTTCATCGGTTCATGACTAAAAAACGTGTCAATTTCATAATTTCCATCCACCATAATTTCAACTGTAGGTATTAAGGAATATATTGGCCATAACCAATTAATAGCCAAAACAGGAGTCTCTTGTCATAATACAAGAGGACTAGACAGTATTCTAGCATGTTACTCCAGTGTGGAATAGCGGATGGATTAGTGGCCAAACTGGCAACCAACATGATGTGACGATACTGTAGAGTTAATATAGATCAAAATATAATCATACTAACATTAATAAGTGTAAATAAAAGCAAAGCTTTCATCAACTTCGCAGATTCATCTCGTGAAGACTGAATATATAAGAAAAGAGAACATATTACTCCATCGCATGTATTTAAAGATCACGTGACCTTATTGCATCAACTCCAAAATATAACTGCACTAAAACAGACGCAAAATTAACCTTCTTTCGCGCTAATAATACAAATTTTATATGGGGCGGAAATAGCTGACGTTTTGGCAGCCCGACCGCTCCAAGTAACCGGCCAACAAATGAGTCACAACTCGACAAGCCTGTAATGACCACTTATGACTCTTAAAAACATTATTGGGTACGTTTATAAAGAAACCGAATTTGAATATTGTTTCAAAATAGATAGTTACTGAATATTTTATTTTGAAGTATGTGGATAAATGTTTGCAACGTCCAAAGATTGGTCGGAAGATGAATTATTTGAGCGTTGAATGTACTTTTTACGTATGTTAATATTTTAATTGTAATAAATATGAAAAAAAGAAAATCTTAAAAAAACCTTTTATATGATGTTGTAAATATGCTGATAATCATGACCAGAGCAAAAAATCAAAGACCAGACAAAAAACAAGACACTCAAATATACGATAGTACACTCTTTAATAGATCTATCCTTCCTTTGGAGGTCTACTGGACAACGGCTGGACATAGATCTCCAGTAACTTAATTGGTTACATAGTTACAAAGAGTCAAAACCTTTGGACAATAAAAGCCTTCGAATGGCGTCGTTGTCTCGTAATAATGAGTATAGGCCTCTGCCTATATAGATTGATGACTTGAGAAAGTGAGAATCTGCTGGGTTCAGAGGGGCTCAGGTCCGGTCAGATTGACCTATGTCAAGATAGGCATAATTATATCATATAATAGATACCATTGGCAAATTGACAATATTCAAGCATTCATAGAAATATTCGTACATCGGCGGTATCTATATTCGCGCAAAATTAGAAAACATTAACTAAACATGATACAGGAAATTGCTAATCGATTTGCAAAATCATATTCCTAGCTTGCCTTACTTGAAAGGGTCCGGTATCGAAACCAATATTAAGATTAATAAGAAACACTAATAAGATATTAATCGAAGTAGGCGTACACCTGTGGTCGCGCATGACAGCGCAAAACTTATTATCTCGGAATGCGTTAATAACAAAAAGGTTAAGAATTCAAACAACTAGTGTTTTGTTAAATGTGTCGTACAGTAGTTATATTAACTGGAAATGTCATGGATTCCACCGATTCCTGAATTTCTTCGTATTTGATGTTCTGTTTATCTGGTTTTCTGAGTATAGGATCGAATGAGTACAACAATTAATTTTCGAATCTCACAGATATTAACCATTATATGTTCTGCAGTGACCTCATTGTAATTGGTATATTATGAGTAAATTAACCTTAATTTGTGGTTTTAATATATGTTTATTAGTAACATGTATTATTTCCTTACATATGAAATTAGCGTTTGAACAAACTGGCCACTTGTATGTCTAATATGGACCGTTTGGTTTGGTATTCTAAATTCAAATTAATTTCAAATTAGGATTCATTTGTTTTCGAACCATTGAATTGTTACGTGACATTCTTTTTTCACAAAGTACAAAATCTAGAATATAGTGGTACGATCACACAGAAACAGCTCGAATTAATGATGTACATAGAAGTGCTACTGTAAAAGAAGGCATGATACATTTTTGGTGTTAAAGTTTCCGTTCCGGAATGTTGACCAACAGAACCAATTCCATGAACGACCGAAGACTCTAGTTGCTTATGTAATAATCTAAGCGGATTCATCGTAAACCACAGCAGATCTAACGGCATACTTTGGTGTAAGTGATACAACAATTTTAAGTCACTTGAAACAAATTTGGAAATTGAAAACGCCCGAGAAATGGGCTTGAATTGAGTGAAGCACAAACATAATAAGGGTAATACAAACGCTATAATAAAGGCTAACACACTCATACCCCCGCAGTAGGATTCCCTGTGTCGCGGGTGACATGGACAACACACAACAC
>DWPA01003111.1:0-14609 GCA_018251375.1 Calpodes ethlius
TCGAATTTGTGGCTAACATCTGGTTACGTCTATAGTAGTTGATAGTTGTGTATTTGTATTAGTTTTTTAATATATACACATACACTAATTTTAAGGAATTTCAGAACTACCCAACAAGCGTTTACGATCATTGCTTGTTGTAAAATATTGTAGGTGTTTGATGGCAAGCTCAATGTCTCATGGTGCTTATCAGCACGTACCTCCTGCAAGTCGACGGGCTCGCAGAACACGTCGCTGTGGTCGCGCTGCCGCAGCAGCCGCAGCAGCTTGTGCAGCGCGGCGCGGCCCGGCCGCAGCGAGTGCAGCACGCAGCGCTCCCACACGCGCGTGTACTCCGCCTTCAGCCGCTCGCGTTTGCGGACCAATTCGCACAGTAACCTACACAATTACAATAATAATAGCCACATCATTTCTGTATATTCGTAATATCGGTCCTTTGCAGCGTATACGGCCAACCTTGTCAAACCTTATCCTATAAATAGAATAAGTATATTCCAGTAGTAACTCACGACTGGACGAGTGGAGACGACTGGAGTGTAAGTTATCAGACATTGTTCAATAAAAAAAAAATAATAAGATATTAATAGAGAATTTCAAAGGATTAAATCTTACTGTCTTCAATAATAATGATTTCACTCGAAAAATGACACGATAAAAGTTTGGTTGAATTTGTACAAGTATAAAAGAAATGAAATGCTCACCTAGCCCTTTCAAGATCCTGTCGTATTCTCTGCCAGTACTTGAGTTGATTGCACAGCTCTCGTACGTTGACTGTGCCGTCTTGAATTCCTCTAGTACCTTCACAAACATAAGTTAAGACATATAAGTTCATTATGTAATAACTTAACTTGGCCTCATCCAGTTATATACTCATAATATTATTATAGCCAGGGATTTTCCCTGAAGACTTGAGATAAGAAAATGTACGAATGAGTTTTTATTGGAACAAAATACAACCTTATTCCCTTGCAAGATGATCAAAAAGTAATGGCCTATAAAACTGTCAAGACTTGTCAAGCCAGTTGTCAGGATTTGTCAGCCGTGTTTGGCGGTTATCAGACGCTGGTTCTGCATAATATATCGAAACATAGTGATGTATATATATAAATACATGTTCAATTCCCTCACTAACCATGATGACTAGTAAGACTCTGCAGCCGTCTCAGTAAAGGAACACCGTTCCGACTGTGCCGCTTCAGCGTCCAGTACGCCAGTAGCCGCTTCATGAGCTGCGCTCTCGAGGCCGGCGGGCCGTGGGCCAGCTGGGCCACGTCGGCCACCCGCTCGGCGGGCAGCGTCGGCACTAGGACCACGGGCGCCCAGGTTCGCTTCAGTGCTAACACACGTCGAGCCTGCCGAACATTACACGATATAAACATACTTTATAACCAAGGAGGCAGTGATAGCCTAGTGGTACAAACCAAACGTAAGGAGTCCCAATGGTGGGGACCAGAGTTCGAACCCTGCGCACACCGCTGAATTTCGAAAACTGAGTGATATCTGTCAATTCGCACCTGGCGAGTGTGGTGGACTTCATCCGCCAATGAAGTAAAGTTGTTAATGAAATAAACATTAAATATTTTTGTAAAATTCACCCTCATAGTATAAATAGTCAAAATGATATTTCTGTGGATTAGATATTGATGATTATAATAATAAAAATAAATAAATAGATATTATAAAAGAGAGTCCAAAAGCAAGTTCACTCCTATATGCTTGCACAGATTTTTTTCTGTCCGTCACTCAATTCATAACCCTCAATAAAAGTTTCGTTGTTGAAATGTACCTGTTTTATTTTTTCTCTGCCCTTCTGTCTGATAGCTGTTAGATCTGTCAGTTTTGAATCGCCTTCAGATTCCTGCGCTCGCCTTTCCTGAAAATTATAAAATATAAATATGAATGTATTCAGTGTTTCCTGAAAAGCCATCTTCGAGGGTGACATGTTTTGGTATAAAATATAAAAATAAATACGTACCGTAATTTTGTTTTCCCGTTTGTAGCCCACAAAAAGTTAATTATGAATATAATGAGTAAGGACTTTTTATAAATTTACCAATGCAAAATGCATTAAAATGTCCAGTTTCTTCAACAACTTGCTTAAAGTACTTAAAGATCACTTATCTCTAATAACATAAGAACCTTAAGGCAGACACATTTCATAGGTAAAAATATATATGTACCTTTATTTTATGTAATCTATTTATTTTGGAGTTACAGTAATACTATCTCTTATTGAAAGTAATGGATAGTATATTATGTCAAACATTAATAACCAGAATTAACTGATTTATTTTTATTAAGGAACCAATGTGACCATACCTGCAAAATATGAGCTGGAGTGTGAGCATCGCAATAGGCCATTTTGGCTACTTGCACCGGCTGGCTCGGATCCCGTCCCGAGCCCGCTGCTTCCATCTTCATGTATAAACTGTAACGAGTAAGATCAAACTAGAACAAAATCAATAGACAGCACTGTATAACATGGCTGTATTTGAGTTGAGTCATGTTTCATGACTTATTTTATGCTCTAACTAACAAACAGATGAGCCATCTATCTGATAGTAAATAATCACTGTCACCCATAGCCAATTATAATATTAAAGGAAAGAAAAACCAATAGTAATATTTCTTAATATTAGCTATTGCTCAATTTAAATAATAAAATTCTTACAAAAAAATCCTAATGCCAAGAATGGGGGTGAACTATGTCGTATCTTACGACACCTTTGTCTTGGCCTTGGCAGACGCCAAGCCAAGCTTAGGAAAAGGGTCAATATTCTAGAACGGCAGTTGAAACAATTTTAACATTTCAAAATTCTAAACATTTCCAACTGTATGTCTGTGACGGAACGTGAAATCGAACAAGGGATTCATCTTTCTGCATGTAAAATCACTGTAAACTGTATTACAGGTTTGATTAATCGATACTTCCATTATTTTATTTAAATATTAAGCACTTCCTTAACATCACAGTATACAAACGAAGATCAGCTTACAACAGCGAAATTCAACCCAACTCCTTAGTATGTACATTTCAAATTGACTTGCATGACTGAATGAAACTTCAATAAAACAACTCACCCAGCTTGTTGCGCACATGTGACATGAAAGGCGGAATAGCAGTTGCTCCTATGACACTGTATGCAGGCGCCGGCCCCTCGCTGCTTGCACACCATGCACTGGAGCTTCCATCGCGCTGCCGGTATCATTTCTATGGAATCTAAAATCAATACAATGCCATTAAGGTACATTTTGACCAAATTTTTTTTTGCGAACGATATATTTTATCTCCTTGCCATATATTTTGTTTGAACACTGTTGTGGTAAGTACAGTTAAAAACATTATAATGCAGTAAAATTAAGTGTACATAAAATCTTTACTATATAATTTTATTTGGGTTGTATGTTGAACATTAATTTATCAACTATTCTAAAAATACTCTCTTAATGTATATACATATATCTTAGGTGGTTAAACAAACAATTCAAATTCGATTACGACTCATATGGCATAATAACCATGGTATCAGCCATACTGGACCGCCATTCAATTTATTATAGGTTCGATTCTCAGGGAGGCAGAAATTGGAATGATGACTTTAAGTTTCTGCTCTTGGTCTGTATGTTGTCCAAGGCACCAACGAGACAGGGTATTCTAGTGAGGGGTCTATGAGTGTTGGGGATATTGATTATTTTTTATTTATATTCAATAGTTTACTAAGTGAAAGATAACACACATAATCAGTTCCAAAATTCACATACCGATGGGTTCCAAGAACACAGTATTGGCAAATCTAACTTCAGGTATCCACAAAGCGCACACCACATGTGCCCAAGTCCCTTGATCCGTCTGTTTGAATGCACCTGAAACAAAAAGGAACAAGAAAATATGAAACCTGTTTATAAGAATGATTCTTAGATAGCATTATGGTCTGAAAGTTGTTTTGAATCTGATAATCAAACAGTTTTATTGATTTTACACTGATTGAGGTGATGGCAATGGGTTGATTAGTGTTCTTGCTGGATACCAAAGATTCTTCGATTTGAAAACATAAAAACAAAGCGTGGGGTTCTGGGTTCGATTCCCGGCCGGGGCAGATATTTATTTGACAGATAAATGTTTGTTCCCGGGTGTTAGCAAAGTGTATTTGTGTTGTCCATGCCACCCACGACACAGGGAATCCTACTGTAGGGATATGACTGTGTTAGCATTTAAAAAAAAAAATATTGTTCCCAGTGGGAAATGCTACCCATAGATGTCAGGAAGAAATTGTTATATCTTGTTCACTTTTACATTATATAAAGTTATCACTGTTCTTTTATATACAAACACACAAGCAACATCATAAGATTTTAACTAGGTATATTACCTCCAGTGTTGGGACATAAGACACAATTGACTAGCCTGGATGGTGATTGTAAACACCTTCTGCACAGCCATTGACCCTCGGGTATGTATGGCACCTATAATTAAAAAAAAAATCAATTGTTTTTATGATAAAGTAGCACCTTTCATTAGTACGCTATGCATACACTGGCATGTTGAGGATTAATCTTAAGTTCTTGGGTAATTCTTCCTCAAACCAGATAATACAAAAATAAAACATAAGGGATTGGAATATGAAAACAAAATTAAAAAAAAGGGTGGTTAATATATGATATACAGCAGGAAATTCGGTTTGCAAGTATTATACAGTCTGTCAAAAATAATATATTAGTTAATCCTTACACCATAGCAGTCCTGATGTACGGCAAGGTTGCACATGTCACAGAACAAGATAACATTGGTGTTCTGGCATTCACCGTCCATGCATATACAGCACACAGCATCCTCATCCACCGTTGCAGCTGTTTGCTGACCACTCTGAGTAGCCTGCAAAGAAACATATTCAATCAGTTTAGTTCAAACTTCAGTAATATAATTTTAAATAATATTTTCACATTGCTTCTTTTCTTCAATAATGTGACAAGACAGAAAATTCAGTTTTTTTTTTAATTTGGCCATTTTTGTACTAACATTCTTATGATTTGAGATAGCTAAGTTTACTATGTATACTATGGGTGTACGTTATATATGGGGATACTTTTTTTTACCCATACAAAAATATTTTAAACAATTTTTCAGCACCATAAATATATACACCAATTCCAAATTATTGCTGACTAATATTAACAGTGTTTGAAGTAAAATGGAACTAAGGATAGGCTTAATACTTATTAGAGTTACCTATTGGCTAAGGAATAAATATAAACTTCATTTCATTTAAGAAGAAATTATTTAAAACTCTCACTCAATGTAATTAGATAATTTTGATGTAATAAATGTTAGCAGAAACTCTAAATGCTATTTTACACACCTGGAAATAAGATTCCTTCTCCAGTCTGTCCATCAGTAACTCCAGAGTATCTACAGAGACAGGTGGCAGCCCTTGCTTCACCCTGGTCTTATTTATGATCGCCAACCATGCCGTGTCTTCCTCATCTACATCATACTCCACTTCCCCATCAAGTTCTTCCGCTGACTTTTCAATAAAGCGAATGTAGGCATTTGGACGAGGTGGGGCATCACACACACGCTCATTGTAATCGGGTATCAGCTGTGGTAAAGGTATAGTCAACTAAAGTTAAATTTAAAATATAGGAATTGACTGAACACAAGTGAATAATAATATTGTATATAAAAAAAGTTATTAAATTTCTTTAGGCCCATAATTAAGCTATATTGTAAGTTTTTCATAAAAAATCTTCAGCAAAATAAGTAAGTGAGCAAAAAGAAATGTTATCTTTGCCCTCTTCTTTCGTAATGTCTTAAGTACAATCTGCAACTCACACGAAAACTCGCTTCTGGCAGTTTCACGTGAGGCTCTGGCGTCGGTTCCACAAACGGCAACGGCTTCTCTAACTCCGCGTTCTTTTTCTCCCACTCCTCCAGAGAGATCAGCGGCAATGGTTGATCGATTGGTATCCTGCTAATTTTACCGTCGATTTCAAATTGAACTACTTTCTGTGCCTCGGCAAATGTCAACGCCTCCTTAGGCGGGCTCTGTAACGCGATATCCCCGGTCGGAACCGCAGCCCTCGCTCGCCCCTTCTTGCGGTTATTAGCGACGGCGGGAGTAGTTGGCGTCGGGTTGTCGTGGTCATAATTCACCAAGTGATACTGTAATCCGCACAAGCTTTTATAAACCTTATCACATTTCTCCAACGGACACTGATACGGTGGAGGCCGGTTCTGTCTCAGTTTTTTACAAAATTCCAAAACATCGAAGTCTAAACCCATTTCGATCCCCAAACCTCTTAAATTTAATTGAAACGTCACATAATACGGAAGCTATAAAATGCTAGATTCAATTATATTGTACATTCATACAAGAAAAATATAATTGGACTCAGTAGGGAGAAAAACTAGCTTTTTAGGTAAGTGAAAGGTGAAACTTTGATTAAATTCAATACGCGATACGGCGATATTTTAGTTTTACACGCAAAACATGACAACTGATGAATGACAGTAGAAGCTCAGAGTAATAGAGGCAAGCAATAAAATTAGACGCGGAACTACAAACAGAAATCACAGAGTAGGAATACTTCAAAAGAAATCTATGCCATCAATGACATTTGACAGTTTTATAATTATGTCAGCATCATTTCAGGCTGTGCGCGCACCGGATACAAAATATTGTAGTGACAAAAGTAAGCTCCTCCTGGCCACCTGCCCTCGGTACACCCGTAACTGTTAATTAATTTAATTTTTATATTCGAAAGCGCACCACGACTTGCCGTCCGTTAAAAAATTGTCGTAGTTATTATAACACTATTTCTTGGTATAGCTTAGTATAGCCATAACGCAAGTTCAAACAAAAAAAATGCAAACCGACATTAACACTTAGCAAAATAAAAAAAAAATCAAACATTTATTAAATGAAAGAATTACACACTGTAACAACAAATCACTCTGAACCATACGAAATTTTTGAATACTGAGGGTCGAGGCATATATTTGTCCTAAGCAATAACTATTTGAACCGCCCGAATTATTTAAGTTGAACTTGATCTGTATCTGTTCTTCAGAACATTCTGCACTGCTACTCAGCATCTAGTCAAGTACTGACCGAGGACGCGCGTTCTGTATGTCAGACAGACATGATGCATATGATCTGAATATTTGAAATTATTCAGATATGAGTTACAGATTCAGTACTTCATAGACCGTCTTTTTCCGATGCCCTCTAACAAGCAATCCCTTAGGATGTTCGCAACTCCTACATGTCGTAGAAGGAGACGTTGTCCTTTTCTAACACAAAAAGTTATTTTTGTTCGTTCGTTCTGAGTTTTCTCTAGCTCACCCCTAACCGTCCATAAAAAACGAGGAACTTATTAACATTTGTGTACGGTGCGCGCACATGTTACAGTAGTAGGTATCATAAGGTAACTTCATGTCCTTACATAAATGTTTATTTATTATTTGTGATAAATATGATATACAAATACAATATACAAACCCTTATATTATCTAAATGTCCTTCCCTCCATTTGTCAATTTATTAATGATTTTAAAAGGTGCAAATATGAATAAGTGATTCCAGAATATTCTTGAATATTCTCTGGTCAAGCTCTCTATTCTGTGACAATCTGTATGTAATCTGTATTTAGTCGCGAACAGTCGTGAATGAAAGTGTCAAAAGAGTAAAATAAATAATACAATTACATTTTGCAACAAGCAACAAAATACTTCCTGGTATTTCAAATTCGGAAATAATTGCACAAGTTATCTAGTTGTGTATGAAAAAATAAATAGAAAAATAGGATTTAGTATAGATTATCAGAATGGATGTGTATGGCTACCCAGCGTACCAGTACAACCAATCCGATGAACTGGCAAAGCAAATGATTGCACAGCAAGCATTGGCACCGTATAACACTCGTCCTGGCCATGAACCTCATCACATGCCGGCACCATCTGGAGGTCCTTGGAATTTCCAAAATTTACCATGGGGTATGCCCACCCCACCATCGTTGGTGGAATTCACTGGACAGCCTTCTCTTGATGCTAAATTAACCCCCGTTATTCATTGCAAGAGAAAGAGCCTTGATGTGGAGCCCGTCATGTAAGTATTAAGTAAAAAATGTTGTAATTACAAGGGATTAAATCTTCTTCAAATGTTATTAAAATGGGTGTTGATTTAGTTGACTAAACTTGACTTAAACTTTAAAATCTTGTACAGACAATTTGGGTTTAAAAAATACAAAAACCTTTTTTTTATTATTATTATCATATTTCACCAAATCAAACTGGAGGTTATTTTTAATAAGCGCTACATCAAGAAAATTACTTTTACAGACCTGCAAAGCAACTAATTACAGAAGAAAAAATGGCTGCCCATCTGAACAGCTTGCATATTTCATCTGACTATACAAAACACTCTTTGGCATCTGAGGAATGCATGGATGTCGGAATGGATCCTAACCTTTTTAGTGAAAAGCTTAAAGGACATACAATTGTATTGTCAGAAGAACTAAAGAAGTTACAGGAGGAACCGTTGTTACCAGCTGCTCTTATAGAAAGGTAAAATTAAATATTTGTTTATAAAATGTCTTCATAATAAAAGGATGAAATCTTGAATAAAAATTCATTAGTTATAATGTATATTTCTGTATATGAATTCTCCAGGAATACGTTCTTAACTGTCATGTCCTATTTTGGGCTATATAGAAGTAGACAAGAATAATGACACCAATGCCATACTGTTTAACTGTCATGTTGTAAGAGGTGACAGAAGCTGGCTCTGCTTGATAGTAAGGTTTATGTTACTGAGAGTCATTACAATTAATACAGGCATTATTTATTATCTTTCCCTGAAATCGGTCTGGCTAGCTATCATGCTCGATTTAGCCATGAAACAACTTGTTGTTTTCAAGTGAGGCTTGAAAGCAAGTTCTTTCTTCCCTATGCTTTCTTAGACAGCAAAGCATTGGTTATATGGTGAATGACAAAGAGTACTTACCGCAGGGTGTCTCATTTGCTTGATTGTCGGCCATGTACATAAAAGATGTAGATGTTAAATCCAGGCTAGCAAAGATTGAATTTCTATAATTGTAAAACAATATAATATAATGACTATACAATCGCTCTTCAAATCTTTTTTGTATCGAAACTTACTTTCATATAAATTATTAATATGATATTTTACACATATTGTATTAATTAACTCTGTTTTTTATCAATGAAAATGTTGTAATTAATCTCTTTAGACATTTCTAGTGTGTATATTAACAAAAACAATTTTATATTTAGATTAGAAAAACCTCACATGTCTCTGGTGGTGTGGAAGCCGAGGGAAAATATATTAGATAAAATCAAAGAAACAGATGACAAAGAAAATCCAGAATCACAAGAACAAGAGTGTAAAAAGAGAAATGGTGTGCTCGTCCCAGACCTCACGGGGATGGATGTGGAAATGTGACTGTTTACTAGTTTAAGTACCTACTAAATATTGTTTTGTTAGTTAAGTACTAGTGTCAAGTATGGAAATGTAATAATCAGATAGGGGTGCTACACAAAGATTTGGCTTAGCACATTGTACCTAGAAGTATTTGTTGAACAACAACAACAAACTGAACCTCTGATATTTGGCTCGGCATTAACTGACTTCTGATCGGATTGATGTGTAAATATTCAACTAAGCTAAATGTTTTTTTTATGGAACACACATAACATGCAATCGATTTTACCATTCAATCAATGAAAGCCTCCCAAAGCCTTGCTGATCTGAATGTATGTGTGGTATGCCTAATATTACTATTATATAAGGCTATAGCAGAAATAATTTTTATGTAAATGTAAATATACTAAATTAAAACTGACTTTTCTTTTTTTTATATAGTTTGGCAGATTGACTTCCATTATTTACAAATACTTGAAACTATTAATAAAAAACATAAATTTTCTGTAATAAATATGGCTGACTTGCCGTCGCAAAGACGTAAGTATTATAATACTCCTTTTACTAAATTAGTGTTTTTATCTAAAAATCATAATCAATCCATCAGCTCCTATAGATATTACATACCTCTCTAAAGGTGAGACACACTTTTGTAAAAAGCGACCTAGAATTTAAAAAATGTGAGTACTAGGACATCAGTAAAGATAGAATGAATAGTGTAATGCCATGCTGATATTTATTTATGAGAAGTTTTTTTTTATCTACAATTACAGAGCTGACATAAAGCAAGTGCTTTTTTTAATGATTTTTCGGCTCAGTTAATAAGTTAATTTTGAATACACTAATATTTTATTATTAATTATTACATTTCCATATTTATACACAACTTTATTTAAGTGATATTGAAGACTCAAAGTACCTTTACTACTTGTTTGTGTGGATAGGAACAAGATGTTCATTATGTAATCATTTAATAATAGGAAATTAAATTGCTCTTATATGTAGTTAGTAAGAATTTGAAATAATTCTTTTTTTATAATTGTATTTGTTGTGTAACATATTTTGTATAGTAGATTTGATGTAGGTATGTAACATTTTTGCAATTCACAGTAGCGTTGCATACCTATCGATAAACATATCGATACTATCGATATAATCGTAGTATAGTACCAATAGTATTAACTTTCATCACTATTCATAGTTTTGTCTTTCTGCAATAGTATCGAAAATTATTAGCCATGTATTCTATCGATAATCGTATTCTATCGATACGATGGCTACTATTAAGACAACTTGTTATGAAAATCTATCGATACAATGGCTCAGCAATATTGGTATCGATAGATTTGGTTATGAAGCAATAGTATTGATTTGCGATAGGATATAGTGAGACCAGTGGTTAAGTGGTCTATTAATCACATACGAGAGAGAAGGCAGTACAGCTTTTAAGCAGGTTGATACTTTTTATTTTTTTTCCAAAATAATCAATATTAGTTATATTGAACTCGTCGCCTTATATTCCGGAGTAATAGTTACTAATGTAATTGAATATCGACATTTGTAAAACTATTTCATGGTAGTGGAACTAGTCGATATTATCGACGTATCGATATTGTTTATTTATTTACTGTTTTTCGAGGTCACGATAATATCGATAGTCTATCGATATTTATACTATTGCATGCAACACTAATCCACCGGTTTTAGAAATTTACGTTAATGTATGAAGCTTATTTATTACTTGTATAATTTTAAATATATATTTCCAGCATTACTTAATACACTACTTACCCTACAAAATCTCAGTTTTAGTCTGGCAGGCAGTCCATGTGGTTGAACATAATTTACTTTCAGCTTAGAATATTATATTCAGAATATATGACACATAGAGTTTGGAAACATTTGTATTATTTTTGTTCATTCATAAAACATTTTGTATTTTTAATAATAAAAGCGGATGATAACTAGAGAAGTCTTTCATATTATATAACGTTCACCAATCGATCGCTTAGGGAGTTTCACGGTACGAATGGTGCTATCTTCTTCAGTACAGAATTCCCATTGATTATAAATGCTTATTTATGAGCTTAAAACAGTGTGGTGTCTTGTATTAGGATACTTGTTTTAACAATAATTCTAATTTTTTTCTATAAAATATCATTGAGTCTAAATTTTTTTTTTTTTTCACAAGTTAACTTCTAAATAATGATTCAGCCTTACACGTTCTATTATCGCGAAAGGTAGTATCATAAATATAACTTTTCTGGAAAAATGTAAAAAAAAATATTTTATGAACTTTTTATTTCCGGACTGGCACACTTTTTTTGTATTTTTTATATTAATTTTGTAAAGAAAAATAAAATAAGCTTATAAGTTTAATTATGTTATTCATTTGTGACGTGTTAACATTTTTGTTGTTTGAATACAGACATATTTTTCATTACATCTTAAAAAAATTGCGAGGCTTGGCCACTTCAGTCATATAAAGCAAGTTATTTAGTAGAAGAAAACGGAAAAGAAAAAGTTTAAAGGAAGGAGTTATTAATTTAACTATCACGTCTATCAATAAACACTATTAATAGTGAATGTAACAATTATCTTTGACTTGTAAACAATGTAAAGTTTGAACATTTGTTTGGTTACTATTTTTACTATTTTATTTTGTAACAATAAGTAATAAAGTGAATTGTACACAAAATTGTCGTTTTGTATATTATTATCATATTCAGAAGACTGTTATGAAGATGAAGCCATGTTATTAATATTATATAAGATTTTTTGTATTATAAAAGAGAAATGTCAACTTGGGCGCAGCACGTGTTACAAAGAACTAGGGAACAAAATCGATTCAGAATAAGGACATATAGATCGGTCTTTCTATTTAAGAAATGAATGAGAAAAGTATCCAAAGTTCTTTATTTATTATAAAATCCAAACACATCTATCATTTTACAATAATACAACAATTATAATTATATATTGAGTAAAATCAACTAAAATTCTAATCAACAAATAAATACTGATCGGAAATTCTACATTGGTCCATATTTAATTTCTTATTAATTTACAATACTTTTGCCTACCTAATAAGATTATTTATACAGTCTTATACATATTGCCATAGTAAACCGCCCGACCACATAAAGATAGTTTCTAATCTCATACTTTTCTCTGTAGCCGGTGTACATAATATATATTTACGCATATTTTGTGGAAGACTTGACTGTCTAGATCTAGGACATCTTGTAATATCATTCAAATATCTACAGATTATCGAGTCTGTAAGATGGCGCCCACTCTTTATAGGAAAAATTTTTACCCCATATACGCTGGAAAGCAATATCAAGATACACACATACATACATTGTTTATATCTATACACAGTGTATCTAATTATTGGATGAGAAGGTTATATACGTTCTAAAATTAAACTTGTAACTTATAAATTTGCAATATGGCCGCAAGTCTACTGGAAGACGTATAGCACCTACATAAGTTGTGAAAACAGCATGGCGATTCACAAATGCGACCATCTAAATCACGACTTGGGTACCAAGAGTAAATACAATTTGATTTCAGAAGCAATGTAAGTACCTTCTCATCCCTTCTACACAATGATTGAATAAACCCTGTGAGCGTTCAATGTAATAACACGACAAGAATAATATCAACAAAGCCATTGAGACTTACTTACATAATAGTTATTTAAGTTTTACTATAAAAATAGTAAGTTGGTCGAAACATCTTTTGCTTTTACGATTGACTCATGTCAGTCACGCAATGACTAATTACAGTGTCGAGGAAGACGTTAAGGCACTTGAGTCTTGAATCAAACGTCCAAAGCTCCCTGTTAATAGCTTGATATCGATGTGCTCGCGATGTACGGAAGGTTATTGGTACGGGGTACTACAAGTCCTCGTGCTGTACAGCTATTGTCAAGCTGCGTTGGTTAAAGACTGGGACAAAAGTACGTCGACCGTCTTAGTCTCCGCAAGACCCTAATGGAGGTAGGTAGTACCTATCATAGATACAATATTTTACAATACAATTTACAACTTATCACGCGTACTTTTTAACATAACGACCGCTCGAAATAAAATGGTAAGATTAAAATCATGATCACAATATATACATTTATCAAATGCCTTCTTTTGCAAGTTAGAACAATTAAAAAAAGTGGTTAACTAAACTAAAAAACTAGGTAGAATATTTCAAGTAGAAGAGAGATTTTTCCTATGAACAGTATTTAAATTATGTAATCACCCAGATCAAAACAACCGATTTCGAGATGAGATCTGAATTATTATGATAGCCATAGTACTGTAGCTACCTAGTTACTATTACCATAGATTAGATGAACCCATAGTGGTGCTATTGCTCGTCACTCGCTCAAGGACACGGCACATTAGCCTACCGGTTTAAGTATTACCTAATCTGTGCTACCAGCTCAAGTATTACTAATCTGTGCTATTACAATGATCTCAATGAGAACGGCGCAGTCAACAATAAGTCCCATTTAAATGTGAGATTACAAAATAAGCACGTTTTTTTCAATAACAGGTAGGTACTTCTTAGATTTATTAATGGAGTTACATACTGTTCAAACTTCGCGTTAGGGTAGTTTCAGATCTTATAAACAATATAATATTCGATTTCATTAGGATTCCTTGGAGGCTAATAATTGTGTCATATCGAACTCAATTCGAAGATTTTGAGATCGTTTATGAGCTTGTCAAAAAATGTTACTTTCTATGGAAAATTTCGATTTTCAGCGATTTTTTGTCGTTATTGTAAGGTGTATCTATATGTCGTAATCGTTATCGTATAAAAAATTAAAATATATAAAAAGTGATTTTCTACATTAACAAATATATTTTACACAATTTACAAGATAGAATTACAAAAACAACGATTTGTAGAGAAGGCCGCGCAACATTTTTACAAGGAATTTCGTAGTAAAATTTTCATTTATAACTGTTTATTGATCAATGATCAATAATCAGCAAAATGGATGAGTCTTCGCATCTGCGGTTAAACAGCAAGTAAAAGTTTCTAAAAAAGAGGGTACTCTACGGACCCCTACTTATATTCATAATGTGTCTAAATTTATGAGATGTTTCTTGACTAATGATTAAATTTATCAAGATTCACAAAAAACAAGGTCAAGAA
>DWPA01003112.1:0-14607 GCA_018251375.1 Calpodes ethlius
GTGAATAATGTGTAATCGGATAGATATATAAGTAATTATGATCATTTTACATTTAAAATTAATGTGGGTGATCTGTACCTCTAGAGTTTTCCATAATATTCTTAAAGGTTAATAAATTCTAATAATCTGTAGTTGGTCACCGTGGTTGTTTGTGGGGTATGAATTGTAATCATCATTGTTCGAAGACACTTAAGTCCAGCAGTTAGGACAGTTGCAGCGGGATTAATGTATATCGCCCGCAATAAACGCTCAAGTATAATTCGAATCTTGCAGATACTTATATATTAGTTTTTAAATTTAGTAAATGGTTTTAAAGCATTTCTTGCTTGCCGTAAGTTTGAAAGTCGAAATAATTATATACAGATATAAGTTAAATTATATCCTTTTCAATTTCATTCAAAAGAAATAACTTACTTATTTTTAGTTCAACATATGATAGAAATATTTCCTTCATAATTATAACAGTTTCCAAAAGCTACTTACGACTATTAAAAATCGATTATTTTCATAACTGATTAAGCGCGAACTCTGTCATAATCAATGGTCAGGCTTACATAGCGTTCATTCTACACCCGCGTAACCCAGTAGTAATTGGTTGCGCTACGTTCGTTACATTCGACTATAGGAGGCTTGCTACCGGCGACGACTGCGCGGGACACTGTACCGATCCGGTTCGAAGCGGTTTGGTCTGTTTATTGTTGCTCTAATTGGGCGTACAAATTGTGGGTTCGAATGCATGGAGATTAAGTTGCTTGTCAGTCCGACAAGTAGGTTTACACGTCTATATCCCATACAATAAATACCATTAATTTTTGTTACATATTAAGATATTCATTTTTGAGTTTAAACCTTTTCCGTTTGAAAGAATCCTTCTGAAACGTTCAAGGATTTGGGTAGACAGCAGAATGTAACCGAAAACTCATAAAAAAGCAATGTTCAACATTATTGTTAATATTATACCTTACGCCTCTTTCATATCTACGGTAAAATATATAACGCAAGCATTCATAAAAGAAATAAATAACGAATTAGTCGTTTATGCAACGAGCCTTCGCACTCAACAATAACTAATTCAAATATTTGTCATCCTGCAGGGCTCACCTTTTATCGAAAAAGGATTCCGTTGCATCGATCATCGATAAGGGATCGATAAAGGAATGATTAATTGTGCTTAATCGATATAATTCACGGACTCCCGCGGGGATCGGTCGCACGAAATCATGAACACGCGTGTCGTGTCATCCTGACACGCAGTTCTGTGACAGGCCGTGACAAATTGTTGTGACAAAATATTTCAACAGTCGCATCAATTGCGCACAACTAACCCTCATCAACGGATGAAACTCACGTAAACCCGTACGACTTTACTATTAGAGCTCGAAAGAAATTTTAACTCATATTGTTCAATAAATAGAATATAAATTCAAATAGCAAATTTTAATAAGTGATCATACATTTGCAAATACGTAACGCTGGCTGGATGACATTGCGTTTGAATTTGGAATTCGAATGAATGAATATTCGAAAATAAATGCATGGTGTTCGAAAATATGAATGAAAAGGTCGAGCGATCGGTTGAATGACTCGGCGAACGGAAACCGCTTAATGTATTCAACTTGAAACGTTGAAGTCATAAAGTACGCATGTAAAACATCTGCCATGCCGTACTAAAATATTCAGTTAGTTGAAATAGTCGATTCATTCATAAAACTTAGCACGACAGCGCGAACTACGAATGAATGTTGTACCTACCGACTAATGCAGGCGAGCTTTCGAACTCTGTTAATTTAATACCCAGTGCTATTCATGTAAACATTTCTCGGTTCAATTGAACTAATAACAAAGGACTATTATTTGCATCATTCCAACTTCAGTTTCACGTAATGACATATTTGTTTATCAAAATAATAGATCTTAAAGTAATTGCCACTAAAATGGTAAATGTCAACTATGATTGACACACAAAATCTAACGGCGTGTGTCTAATTGACAATTCACTTCATGTACAATGAGACAATTCGACGTGCGATGACAGACATTTTATAATGTATCATCGAGCTACGATACATTGAGAAACTATTATAGAAACTTATTTGAGTGGTTAATCACGAAAGTAAAATTTATGGTTGTGTGTAAACATTACATCAGTGTGATATTGCCATACCCACACAAGCGCATGAATACCTAACTCGTATTGACATGACGATGTAAGTACAGTTAAGCACAAAATTATAAATGTCATTGTGTTTTAATTGCAATTTTATTAATGCGACTGTGATCATAAAGATTACTTTCGCATTTCATTATTCAGGAACACCCACAGACTTAGGTGGTGAAATCTTTTAATGTCAAGTAAATTCGTTTCGATCGAAAGACAAATCAACGCAAGAACTCCATTCCCAGTACTCTGTTCAAATAATAGACCAGATTAAAGCTTTCTATCGATTATATTATTTCAAACGTCCCGAGTCGACCTCTGACACACAAATCAAAATCCGATGACTGGTCAATACCCTCGCATAATGGTATTATGATACAAGGTGCTATCACCTGACTCTTTTTGTATATAATACGCCTATTGTTTGCTGTAAACGATCCGAGTTAAGACTGACTTTCGTAGCGGCGACTTTGTTACGGAAACGGAACTGAATACTGACTTGATGAAGTCATTAATCTTTAGGTTTAACGCGTACCTACAATAGTTTCGCGTGATGCTTTTGAAAGGTTATGAAAGCGGTTTAATTTTGAGGATGATTCGATTTTTTACTGCGCCGATCGCAGGTCGCGGGTCGCGGGTCGCCGGACGACATCGACACGGCACTGTAGGAATTTTAATGAAACGTGTCGTTTGTGTCGTAATTGGAAATGAGTGCTTACGAGAGTTGACGGTCGTTACATCAAACCTAATCGCATATATTCTATCAGTTAATGACGTTTTATAGATCGAAATATATGATTCCCATAGATGTGAACGTTGGACTAGGATGGAATAACGTTTTATAGTATCAGATCTGTCCACTTTTCCAATTTGGATTTGAGATTATAGGTTATTAACAGTTATTATGATGTCGTACTTAAATATTGATGAATATTTGAGATTACGCCTACGTGTCTGATTGTTGACCGACGTTTTATGTTCTTGTTAAATTTTAATAATACTAGCGAGGCTTAATATGACAATATATTATGGTAGAGAAAGAAATTAAAAATAATACGCAACTAGTGGGCCTATACTTAGCTTGAGTTGAACCATGATCTACTTCGCGTGAAAATTTTCTTCGAAGACGGACGAAGCGCACACCGTGGGCTTATACGAATTATTACTATTTAAATGACGATTAAAATCATGGTTCTAGATAATTTAATAAGTTATCTAATTATATACATGAATAACGACCGAAGAAATTTTCATATAGGTATCGTGGTTCCGGAGGTAAGTTGCTTCGCACAAATTTATGAAATTCAAACCTATTAGCAAATATATTAAAATCAAATGGAAAATAAATAGCATATCGTAATAAATAAAAAAAACATTGTATGTTCAAAGGCATTACTTATCAAATAATGGTGTAAAGAGATACATTACACTCGGTAAAGTCTATTTTGTTTATTGTTTGGTGAGAAACCAATGGTTATAATCATCCATTTTGAAATAAGTTGGCGCTTGAGATTATCGAAATAAACGCAACAATGGGTTAAATGTAAGTTTATCTAAAAGTGTAGTAAAAAATAAGAGCATCTTATTGTTAAGAACGTTTAAATGTTATCGATAGGTAACAATAGTCACGGATAGGGATGTCGCTTTCTTGTTTTAACGTATATTTTATGTTCGAAATATGAAAATCAACGTGATATTTCATTAACTACATTAATTTTTTATGGAAGTTTAAAAAAAACTTTACGTAGATTTTACGGAATGTTTGAGACGTTTGAGTTATTTCGTTTATTTTAAATAAAATCGATAGAGGCAACCCTGGCCGTGGTCGGAGTTCAGCTCATTGCTTATAGTTTTATTAGCCGTTCAGAGGATTTAATATTGGTACCTATTTATGCAAAGTACTCAGTAATACTTGAATCCCTTGTGCCATAGACTGGGGACTAATTTCGTTTACACATTCTTAAAATTATCTAATAACGCTGTATTAATTGAATCAAGCAAACGCGACTTGAAACAAAAAACATTGCATAAGGATTGTTTTAATTAACACAACTATCTCAAACTACATTAAATATTTTAAAACACAATGTTCTTCTCGTGATGATTATCTTTTTAGCATCGAACATAACAAAGAATTTAATTGTCCGTGCGGTCTTGACGCAGTGCTCTGAAAGCTTTGAGAATCTGTGATCATGGGAAGTGGGCGAGATGAGTCAGCAGTTGGATATCGGTTCAACTACCACCATTGTTGTAACTAAAATAATAATTGTAACAAATGTTCATACAGATACGATGAAGAAGAAAGTTACAATTTTTGTAAACATCAAGGTGTATTTGGCTGAAATTGTAAGAGCTCCAAGGCAGTGATTTTAGATTTCTACTTTAGTAAATCGCTTTGTTTTACCAATTTCTTTCAGTCTAATATCGATGACATGAGCATCCTGTACCCTGTCAACCTAACGACCACTCCATTACTAATATTAGTCACTACTTTAGTAAACAACTTACTATCCGAATGTGATAAATTTACTTCTAACTTGAAATAGTGACTTAATGTAACTTTATTACATAGCCACTAATTTCAATAACGTATCAAACCTTGACGTTCCATTCAGAAGCTATTAAAGTAGTCGATTATTATTTAACAATAATATTCACCATTTCGGAAGGAGGTACATATTATAGATTGTGTAGCCATTAACCATTCATGGATTGTAGTTACGTAAGTTACGTAAAATGCGTCACTGATTTAAAATACTACAGGACTACGTAATAGAAGGGGGCGTTAACTGTTCTCGATAGCGATAGGTGTCTGAGCAAGAAACATTTTAATCCGATCTAGTTGTAGACATTAATATTGTATTCGAGGTTGGCAAGCTCGGCAACGGGAGCCATTGTAGTTGGGACAATGCGGCCTCACGTCGACTGACGACTTAATATCCGTTTGAAATTATTCATGACCTTAGCATTGTATTGACGCGGCTCTGGCGTGCCGTGAGCGACTTGAAATCAAATTGATCCATTTCAATTCTTTAATAGAATGAAGATGTTTGTCGGGTTTGGTTTTGAGAGGCGTTACTTGGGGGAATAATTGCAAGTAGAAAACTATTTTTAAAGCGTTTTTTTTATTTTTAAACTTTTGAACTACTTACGAGAAGTTGGAGTTACTGTTTGTAAATATTACATAATATAATTTGGGTTATTTTAACAGGATATGTTTCGGATACTTTATTCTTTCATTGACAAATCCGTATTAATTACGCGCCTATAGTTTTTTTTTTAAAACAACTGCTACATTTTTGCATTCGACAGTTTATGGTGAAATGTTTGCGAAAGTTTTACGATAGGCAACTAAATTTCTTTGCAATAAAATTTTGTAGCGTTAAAATAGCAAATATGGCTTTCTTTTAAATGAAGATCGCGATAAAAGTTTATGGTGCAATTTTAGTCAGGGCAATAAAAGAGAGAAACGTTAAAAACTGCAACTTGATAATTTGTTTCCGAATATTTCTAAACACGCGCAACAAAAAGGCATGCGAATAGCAAAGCAGTTTGCACTAAAAAAGGAACAATGACTAATTGCGAATAAAAAAACAAAATGTCGGTCGGCAGATGAAAGGTAATGCTCAAAGGCTCCGCACTTCGAAACAAAAGGCCTCGTAAAGCCTCGTTCGGAGAAAAGAAATTTTGCACAACTTGCGACGTATTGTGTGCGCGACTGTACCGCTAGCGAACGGGTGATAGTCGGGTTGTAAAGTTTATGTGTAGCAAATTTATTACGACTAGACAATTTAGTTTAGGACTGTACGACAAATAATATGTTTTAAAAATTGTGGATACATGTCAATATTTAATACGTATGTGTAATATTGATATCATTATTTTTTTTGAAGTACCTTAGAGTATTGAAGACGTTATAAAAAAAAAAATAATAAACCTAACATTCTTGTCCATCAGAGCAAAGCGAATATTTTTATTATTTTTTTTCCTTCTTACATTCACCATCGACATTCATCGATTCCACTTCAATCAACAATTTGAAACAGATTAAGATAAAGTGGCAACACTGGTGCTGTAACCCTATGAGCTCTTCATTCGCAAACCGCACCGTAGGTACAACACTATAGGCGTGACGTAACATAACTGTATCACATCTGGACGACACAATTAATCTATACATGTGTTAAGCGGGGCGGGGCGCCCGCGACCAATCAGTCGTAAGCACGCATGTGCACGGCGATACCTATCGTGTATGTGTGAGTGATACAGTTTCTGAATTGCACGCTTATGCTACGACTACATAATCGAACGAATATTCTTATTCGAACTGCCTCGATCGAACTTCGTCTTCGGTCATCGATGATGTTCCTGATCATATTATTGTGGTATTCGGTCGAATGTGCATGTGAATTAAAATGAGGTGCGTAAAATTTCGATGTGTAAATAATTATAACAATTATACAATTAATTAAGAAATAACTAAAGTTATATGAGGAAATAGAAGTTAAACGGATTCAATTTCGATATTTTTTTAAATATCAGGATTTCACAGTATCGTTATTTTCGACTAAAATGCAGGCAACTTTGAAATTACGTCCTATTCAAAATTTTACATTATAAATTGAATAACGAAGAGTAGCCAGTATAAAATCTTTTAACCCTTAACAATTTACGACAGCGCTTCAATCACTTTTGCAATTTTCATTCTTGATTGTACTGAAACTTTTACTTTCATGTTTTCTGAGAGCTAGTTGATACTTGGATATAATTATATTTATCAGAAAACGAGTCTAAATTGTTATTAAATAATATAAATAATTTATATCGATAAGTATATTCTTGCGGTCAATCATAAAGTATCAAGTTGAAGCGCCCGCAGTCACCCACGCCTCGGAATATAATATTTATATTATGTGTACGGCTAGGTATAAATTAACTTCTTGATGTAGATCAAGTTAGACGCAATAACTAGGGTTGGCACGTGAAACTACAATTAGAAACAAACACATAACACACAAAACTTTTCTATCATACACAAACATTTCTTTTTTCTTTGATGATTGATGTAATGTTATGACTTTTTTCAAAAACCAACATATTTCAGACACAATGCTGTCTTAAGGAAGACATTTAGTCATAAGAATATCCTTTAACGTTAGTATTAAGATGATGTTGTCAGACCAAAGAAATAAATTTTATTTATAACAAGAAAACCTTAGCTTAAACAGAGAATAAATCCCAAATGTATTAAATCTACTACAGTATTCTCGAAAACAGTTTAAATCATATTTATATATAAATATATATAAGGCCAATGAACGGATGAATGCCATAAAAGATTACAATATCTAGCTACGATTGTATCCCAAACAGATCTGATATCGCCATAAAGTCAAATGAGCAACGTTAAATTATATCTGAAAGTAAGTCTTAATAGATCCATTTCGGCAGCCCTAACAATAAACTCTTAGATCTGGAATCGATGGCGGATCAATATGGATGAGGTTTCATTCATACGTCAAACGGTGCGCCTGCGCAGATGCGACGATAACCAGTCCGATCTGATTTATAAGTATATTCTGTAAGAGATAGCGTGAAATGCAAATGGCGGATATCGTTTTGATGTTTAGTTTAGTTTCGATTTATTCATGGGAAAATGATAAATTAGAATAAAGCCGTAGAAATCTGTCATTCACAACGTGCATATTGGAAGGAAAAGGAATATATTAAGGTTTTTTGTTCGCTATAGAAATTATGTTGCTAGATATTTATAAAAAATCATATAATTTTCTTTAAAATAGTTTTATATATTTCAAAATATTTATTTATCAAAAACATCACTGATGCGTTGTCTGCTAACGAAGAGACTTTTAGAGAAGAAGAAAGAATGAACTGGATATCTAGTACAAGAGTGGTAGCTATCCAGGGTTCACGGAAAGATAATAATATCAGTAAGTTAAAAATTAAATTTATACTAAAATTCTTAGATGAAAAATAATTGAAAAATATGTAAATTTTTTTTACAAATACTTTTTATACATACGCTGTCATTTCTCTACATACGTTACAAAACCATTAAACCTTACATAAATAGACCAGAGCAGCAACAGATTTCATAACGAACAACAAGGATTCCTTTGCGTTTAGCTCGAGACGACCTTGCGGGCGACCTTCGCCAGTTAATAACGGATCATCAAATTCGTATTACGCTCCATATTGGACGTAAACGGTACGCCACCGTTGCGTAATGCGGCGGTCGGCTTGTTACGGAAATCAAAGGTTTCATGTCAAACCAAGTAAAACGTTGTGTACAACCGCATCCATTAGCGGCTTACTGGACATTGTTTGACAGTTGTGAGAAGGGTATATATGTATATGTGTATATATATATATACGTCGCAAGAGCACTGAATTAAATAAATAACACACTTAAAAATGTTTTCCCCGACCTGGAATCCTACCCTGGACCTCTTGCCTTTGTTCCTTTGGCATCAAAAATCTGATTTGCAGCCCCTGGGTTAATAGCTGTGAGAAATCTGTACATCTTCCTCGTGTCTCTTGCAATTAATAGTACACCTTGTTTAGATGAAAAATCAGAGGAATTGCACATTGTTCCAGCGTCAGTGGGTCATCAGTGAGGGATATTGGTGGTTAAGCTCTTCCGATGGCTCCTAATGACACCGGCCGCGCGGCCTCGGGACTCCGTCCGGTGATGCAAAACTTAGATTACCTTTATTAGTGATTGTATAGGGTGTTTCATTTACAATTTCATTATGTACTTAAAGATAAATATAAAAAAACATATTTTTTTAAACTAAGGTGTCTCATATTGGCATTGAAAACTGTAGTATGCTATTTCAAATTATTTTATTTGTGATAAAAATGAGTACCTACTACGTTAAGAAGTTAGTTAATACCTAATACGGTTTAAATGTTAATCTTCTTTGTAATTCTATACACGTTTTTGTACCGACATTTTAGTTATCAATAAATAATGAAAGAAAATCATGAAAGTTTTACATGTGAGATATGTTTAATATTACTTGACAGTCGCTGCAGTGACAGACGTGCATGTCAACTTTATAACTAGCATATATTCGAAGCTTATGTTGTTTTTAAGTTGATTTAAAAAAAAAAAACACCCTGTAGACTATTGTACTAGCTTCCAAGGCGTGTGTGACGGTCACGGTGTTTGTGACGGACGTGTGGCAAGCGGACGGCGATATGATGGTGACCAACGGGGACGACCAGCGCCGATACTTGTCGACATCATTGTCTAGTAGAAAATTGACCATCACACGATATGTATCTAAATATATCACATCAATAAGTATGCGTGTACTCGTATTAGTACTTGAGGGTAAACCCTTTGTACTCTCCTGAGATTTACTGTACTTAAAGAGGCGCAAAAGTTGAATTTTATACATAATATGTGTTACAAAACTAATATTAAGGAAAGAAAAATATTAAGTACTGTCAATGTGAAATAACTCCTTCTCAATAAGAAATACGATCGAATATCGAACGAAGAGTCTTTAAATTCGATTTTATTTATATGTATATTAAATTGTATCTACGAGTATGTATATATAGATAGATATGCGTAAAGAAGTAGGCCGCAATTGTTCATTAAAAAAAGTGAACAAATCAAGATTCGTACATATTTTACTATGACATAGTATTCACTGTTAGTAAGTACACTACGCTAATATTTCAAGTTACTAAATAATTAACCTATATTACAAAAAAAAAATTAAGGGCTTTTGTAACGTTGCCAATGCGATTCAGCATTATATTATCGCTGTCAGATTGATAGCGCGGCCCACAATTTAGGAATCCCTGTTGTATAAGAAAGTACTTAAATAATAAAAGAATGCACACAGCATTTCTTTCGCAAGTCGCAATGGCATTTGAAATACGTGTCCCCGAGACACTTGTAAACAGAACTACAGAAATCCGAACCATCTTCATCTGGCTTCGGAATCAAAAATCGCTATTACTTATTCAACTGGAGTCTAGGGGTTACGGTTCAAACTTTCTAGCATTAACTCATTACTGTGTTGAAATATCACTCCTACGAGGCTGTAATAAGAGTCGAATTGAATGGACACTTTCAGTTGGGTGGCTCATAAATTTTCTTGCTCCTTTACGGGAAAATAGCCTTTAAATTAAGGTATTTGAGCGTATTTTCGAAGATTGCGGTGTTTAAATGTTTTAAGGTGCACTTTCCGCGCGGGTCACGGGATGAGTCCAACCTTTCACGCGTGGTTCGTTCCACAATGGGTACGAATTTGTTGTTTACGATTTCATTGTAACGTGAAACTTTGTAAACTGTTGATATTTTAATAAATTATGGGGTGAAACTCGACCGACTTTTACATAAGTAGCGTTTGTTCAGCTCCAATGATGAAATACTTTATTGCATCTTTATTAGGATTTTCATAAAAGAGGGTAAGAGAAAACAATTTTATCCTTTTTTTCTTTAGTATTTCAACAGATTTTCTATATCGTTGTTTTTCATACAGAGAACCATGAACCACATGATCATGGGGATATATTTCTATGTTTAGTCAGAGTTTGACATCTAGTTGACAGGGAGTAAATGTAATACGAAGTTGTGTTTGAATATTTAAAGTGCAGTAAGCTAATATAATATTTGTTTTTGTTAGCAACTATTAAAGTTTTACCGTTATACAAATAATAGTTGTTTTTATGTAACATTTAGTTTTTCATAAGTGTAAACCACAGATGCTGACTTAGACTACGCTGTTGGCATTTAAAGAAACGTTCCTTAAATGTGTGTTAACACTACTTTAAATATTAATTATCTACAGTCAGTTAGTTAGTTATTTATTGAAATAATCATAAAATAAATAGTAATTAAAGTAAAATTAAAAAAAAAATTATCGTCTATAAATATTGTGTGCAAAGATTTAATGAAGCATTGATATTTAAAGAAGTGTTTAAATTTTGTTTCTGCAACTCATTAATAACTCTCTGCAATCGAAAGATAAAAGATAAGATTGATTAAATCTTCTTGCTATAAATTGATTCAAAATTTATTTACACTTAAAACTATGTCGTCATTGTGGAGGGGCCGGCGGCTGGCATTCGAAACATTTCTCTCATCTCCTGTTTAGAGCAGCGACGTACAGTTACTGAAACTGTTGCTATACGGATTGTATGTTAATCCCGTGCCCGTCCTCCCCTCCCGACACCCCTCACGTCGTCTATTTGTTTAAAGCTGACAGATTATTACATATTAGAGGCCCATTGTTGGGTGTCGATGCTGCCTCGTAATTAATTCTTTACGTACATATTCACGGGATGGAATAAATAGTCATTTATTAGATAAGGCGCAGACGCCACACAGCGTCATCACAGTCGTGGTCAACATAGATACAACAGTACCTACTGGAATATACGATTCGTTCTTAGGGATGAGACGTGATCGCGGCCTCAAAGCAAAATCGTGTTTAACGTCCTCGCCTCAAAGTGCATTGTAATGAAGCTTAATATAAGTTTTATTTCACGTTCATTTGTGCATTGATTAACGTGTTAATTATGCTCTAAATTGTTACCCACATCTGCGTGGTATCATCGTCGGATAGAAGACGGAAAGAACTGCGAGGCACAGGGAGGTCACACTAATACAAAAAATTCATTAGTTTTAAATGTCACACTAATTTAAAACTAATGAATTTTTTGTATTCACTGCTCATACGAAATTGTAAAAATTTTCTACAATTTGAATTACATTATCAAATGTATTATCTAACACGAACTCATAGTAAACAATTATATAAGGTTATGGTATGGAAAAGTGCGGATGTCATAATACTTACAATAAATGAGCGTAGGTATTCAAATGCAAAATGAGAACTAATTATTCGTGCCGAGATGGCAGCAACTTAAGCCACGCAATTATACGACACCTAAACAGTACAGGCACCTGCGTTCTTAACTTTATACGCGATGTACGATTACGAATTCCACAAACGCAATAATTCTCGCTATAATTGGCTCCAGCTTTGAATATAACTACCCCCGACTCGCGGCCATATATCTCCATCATAAAGTATGTGCGCAATATCGCCATGTAAATCCAAAGTAACTCTAAATGAACTTTCAACTGCACAGTTTATTCTGCACTAAAACCGAACATAAAGTTAAGGGAGCACTTAAGTTTTACTAACTATTAACACTAAATACTTACTCGAGGTAATTTATAATTATTATCGAATGTGAATGTCGTTAAGGTGGAGTTAGATAACTGGAGGTTTCAGCGGGTCGCGTTTAACTGCGATTGAGTGATTCAGTACCTATTGCGGTATATCTGAAGCAAGTGTTTTCATATTAAATACTTTGTGCGATGCCGGTGTTTTTGAATGATAGTTTCTCAAGAATATGGCTAGTGAAAGCCTTATACTTAAGTAATGTTATTTTTTTACTTACTATATTCACGGCCGCTTTGAATGTTAAGATAATATTAAATGATTACTTAATACGATAGGATTATTATATTGCATGATAAAATGTGACAGATAAAACTTAAGAAGCATAAGGGATTAATATCTAATAATTAATATTTATTAAAAAAATATTTTGGTATATATGGGGAGGTGCCACAATTTCACAAAAATGCTCCAAGGTTTATCGAACTGGCACTATCGCACATAGCCACAAACAACGACTGAGCCCTACGCTTTAATACCCAGGTATAGTGTTCGATCGAAACAACTTGAAAAACGCGTTATGTGTTAACCAAATATATGAGCATTAAGGAAAATGGCATTCACCATGAGTACCACGTGAACGAAATAAAAAGCCGAGACAAAAACGTTGAATAGGTGACATTGAGAGACTAAAAGTGAGTCGTGCAAAAAGTTTCGTAACACGCAATCCGCCGGTCGCCGCGGCCATTGGCGGCTCGTTGTAATGGATGGACGGGCTGGCGGTAATCCGGTGACATACGACCCCCTTTTTATGGCTACTGCAGTGGCACAAGTGTTGTGACACAGCGGACGGTCGCCGGTAACGTAACATGAGTAATGGTAGTGGTGTTATATGCAAAACTTTACTTAATATTACTCTTTACTTTTATTTTACGAAGTATTATAATGTATAATATTGAAACAGTTATTAGAAAAACTTTTATCTGCTTAGAGCTTGTGAGTACGTAGTTTAATAGGAAACAGTTATCCTTCTGTTTCGTATTTGATAGTCAATTTTGTATTTTTATTTGGCAGCCAACAAATTATTTTGTTAAAAGTAAAAATTTGTTTTTTTTTATTCAATTAAAATTGTACTGATTGGTGCTAACTACTATGTTAAATATTGAAAGATTTGTATCGTGTTTGAATTTATATTAATTTATTGCACTAACACATTATACACAACATTAAATATAGGTAAACAATTACTTCAGTACATTTAACTATTATTCTTCGCATATTTCAGATATGTTATTTTTATGTCCTGTTTGAGATCGATGACAAATATTTCTTTTGCAATCGTCATAAACATCAGTTGAGCCAGCCTTTGCTATAAAAAACATTTCTATCATTTAAAACCTTTCATGTATTACAATAAAACTGTCACTATGCCATCTGTATTTAATTAATTTGTTTAAATTTGCTATTATTCTTTTCTTTCCATATAAGTGATGTCAAATTGTTAATACCGTTTCCTGCATGTTTGCTAATTAACATTGCAATTACATTGTTGTTTCAAAACACCTGTAGGTTATAAACAAAGAGAACCTGTTTGAGTGTTGACTCGTTCTTTAAAAGTAGCCCTTAACCTAGTTGGTAGTGTCCCTGCCTGCGAAGCGAGGGGAATCGAGTTCGATCCCTGGCCGGGGTAAACATTTATATGAAAGAGCATTTACATTTTGTGACAACATATTTTAATAATATATTTTAAAGTACTTAGCTTTTAAAGGTTGACCTGGGATCATATCATACGGGGATATGATAAGCATACAAATCAAAAAATCTCATATCTAATTTGATCAATATGTACTAGGTTACAGTTGATTAAAAAGAAATGTTAATTTGCTAGTTATTGCATTAAATTGTAGCAGTAGAGATGTTTTCTTTCATACTTAAAGTCATTCAAATCTATTTTTTCGGAGTGTTACTTAAAAAACTTACATTGTTTCACTATAATTGTATGTATGTATGTATGTGTATATGATTAATTGATGATTCTTATAAAAAACTTTATCTCAGAAATCGCCACGAACTAATAACTTAAAAGTTCAACTCTCCCAGTTGTCTGTGAGTAAGTTTAACACTGTTTAGACCAATCCCAGACCAGCATTAGATTGTACACTTAATGACCACTACAATGTGTTGCAGCCAGAGGTAGCCGTGGTTTACTGACCACCGCGTCAGTGAGGGGTCAAGGGGTTACACCTAAACAGGAATAGGTTTTGTTTTATGAGG
>DWPA01003113.1:0-14603 GCA_018251375.1 Calpodes ethlius
CACTAACTTATAAAGAGCCTATTCACTCTCCTTTTGAAGACTCCCACATTATACTCAGGAGGGAACACCGATTTCATTTGTTTTTCAATTTAATGTCATAGTACTACTTTATTTATTTATTTAAGCCTTATGGACCACAATAAAAAATATTACGGAACAAATGGCTTGCTTCAAAGCATTCTCTACCGGCTAACTATTGGACTAAAATGAATAACTGTACTACTTGTACTAGACTTATACGACTTGTACTTGTAGTAGAGTTATTAGCAAATTCTTTACAGTTCCAAGTACTTTATATTCAAATATATTGCGATTTGATTCGCCTGATCAATATTATATAAAATTAAACCAAACACTCCAAAGATAAATTACGACCGTGGGCCCTTAAGTAAACTCGGCCCAATTATTTGCATTGCAAAGACGTTTTAAAGGACCCCTTTTGTATTCAGTGTAGATCTATAACTATAGAACTTTACCACCTTTTATCTACTTTAATAATGTCACGAACACAAAACTGAAAACTAATAAACCGATTTGTGTACCTTGTTAATTATTATGGTTTTGAACCGCTAAATCCAGCCTCATTGTTATTGGAAATGTTTAGTGTATCATTGCGGGATTGGGGGAATTTAAAGCACAATAGAATCTGTTTAATGCGGCGGATCTGATTTATTACAAAGTTTTAGATAAGTTTTGTTATTTAGTTAGTTTGTAATTTAGTTAAGTTAGTTTGAGCTATAATAATTTCATAGTGTACTCACAATGAATGTGCTAGCAAGTTCAAATTGGTATAAGTCACATACTTTTGGGAACATGATAAAGAACTCTCAGATATACATTTCTCTTGCTTTAGTTTCGTTTTTTTATCGAATCAAGTGATAATTTAATTATATTAAAATCATTACTATTCTGAAAATAAACTTTCTATTCAAAACCATAAAGCTATAAGTTTTTTAATATTATTGGAGTATTGGTGATAATGAAATCGTCTACTAAATTAACATGCTGCAAAACAAAAAAATACTGCAACACGTATTTTGCACGTATGCGGTATGTGATCAACATACGACCGATAACAGACTATGGACGTATGGACGCCGTGTGAATAATTTTTGCTTTTTCATACACTTTCTATTGTCAGTGCAGTTGAACCTCGGCCGTAAAGGTAAAAAAATGCACCGCAATTACCTCTTAAACGCCGCTTAAGCGTATTGCCGTATGCTATTCGTTCGTACTGTTTAATCAGAAAATTTTGCTTTCCCAGCCTTCCCATTTTTTCTCAATCAATAAAATTAATCTGTCAGTGCCTACTTGCTTTTTAATTTGAATTACTATAAAAGATTTTTCAATAAAGCTGACTCCGACATTTTCTTATTATTCAATCAAATTGAAATCAATCAGTGCCTGAAGTTTAGTTATGCATACATTTAATTTTCATTTATCGTCGTTTTAATTTTCCCCTCTACTGACGCAAGTACTTCAGCCTTTACTTACTTAGGAGGACTTGAATATTTTCTATTAAGGAAGACAAATCGTGAAATAATATCTGAGAAAGTTTACAGCTAAATGGGTCTATCTAGTGGAAATGTCGAATTGGACCCGATAACAGACGGATATCTATAGATTTAGGAGCAGATACCCAATATACTCGATCAGGTTACCAAGGCCAATTAAAAGACCAAAGTAATGCCGTAATTACCCTTAAATGTGATAGTACAAACTAGTTTACTCTTATTCCCAACAACAATAATTAATGAAACGGTTAGTGAGTAATGAAGAGGGAGCAATAATAAGGAAGAAAAAATATTTTGCATTAAACGTTTCCTATTGGTATTGGTATGGTATTGTTGAAATTTTAAATTTTCTTAAATTATTAAATTCGTATATTCAAATTTAAATGCAATATTGGCAGTCAATAGGAAATAGATGAATAAGCATTTCATTCAAATTTCCTTTTGTGACGATCGTTTCAAATATTGCTATTCGTTTTTGAAATATTGCTTTATGTCCGTAACGGGACTCAGCACACCACATCCAATTTAGATTTTCGTGGATAAAATTTTACTATAATTTAGTATAATATTTTAATAGATAAATATAGCTTACAATTATTTTTTTTACAAGCAAGAGCTTGGAGCATTTAGCAATTTAATTTCTTATTCATTTATGTGCTTACGTAGGTGCGGACGTTACAAAGTGTGGACCGACCGCAGGATGAAACGACTTCATATAAATAACATTATATAAATATCTTTTTCATTAATATTAATATTTCTTTGTGAAGATTAGTTACCATCCTCTGAGTTTAGACAGCCGATAGCGTATAGGTGTTGCTTTCAGGGATACTGATATCCATGGGCATGTAGCCACTTGCTATCAGGTGGATCGTCAGATGGTTTCTGGCTATTTATATGAAATATATACGAATAATGTATAACAGTTCAACTTTTTTTAACAGGTCCACAAACGAAGTTTGCACGGAGCAGCCCCAGCTGGTTCTCCTGTACTTCATGTCGCAGCTGCTGTTGCGTGAACTCGCCAAGTGCCATCGTCTGGTGCAACTCGTACCTATGGACATGACTTCATACTACGGTAATCTAGTTAAGTCTTAATAACAAATATCACGAAAAAATAGTTAATAAATTTTACTATATATAATTATAAACCATTACTGTCCCACTGCCGGGTTCAGGTCTCCTCACACAATGTGAGGGGTACAAGCCATAGTCCACCACCCTGGCTCAGTGCGGATTAGTGGACTTCACATTTGTGAAATTATAGTGAACTCTCGGGTGTGCAGGTTTCCTCACGGTGTTATCGTTCACCGAAGCAAGTGATAATTAACTTGTAATACGCACATAACTTTTAAAAATTAGAGGTACATGCAGGATTCGAACTCACGCTACGTTCGGGAAATCAAAGTTAGACCCACTAGAATTTATATCACTGCTAATTTAACTATATTTTAATGTCATCAAATGATGCGCTTCGCAATTAACAGTATATTTTAATTATATCTAGTATCAAATTTTATCTGCCGCCCTTCATTATATAGTGTCTGTGCGCCGCAGTGGTTTATCATGTGGTTTAACTACAGTGTATGCGGGTTTAGGTGTCATCACCATCCATAATACTGCGTCGAAACATGCGCTAACAGTGTAAATTTGCTCATATATAACAAGAAACGTGCCGTGCATGATTTAAAAAAAATATATATATGCAAAGGTTTCAAAATGTCAAATTAAGTTAAGCTGGACTGGATATCGAGCTAGGTCCTTGAAAACAAATATACGTGTACGCGTAATTGTACGTGCAATTGTAATCAAGCTCTAAGTTGTGTAAAAGAAAAAAACCTTCATAATTTCCAACAATACAGTCTGTTCCAGCCGATATTTATAAATACGTACATTCCATATTCGTTATTTACACGTACCTGCTGCTAACAAGCGCTTTTCTTCGTGATGACTTTCTTTTTTTGTTGTCATTGTACTAGTAGATAGGTTGTCACGAGTAATTAATGTGTTAGTGTGTAAGCATATAGACACAATGTGTTCGTGCGTTGACAACAGACTACAAACGCACAACAATAGACAACAGAAGAGTAATTAAGTTTGCAGAGAAACATCAGCGACATAGGAATACACTGCACACTTATATAATATGCTCTTTTCGAGCAAAGGGATGTTCGAATTGTTGATAGGATGGAAAAAAAACAGAAATGTCATGGTAAACCCGGTTGGAACATTTTTTTTCGGTATAGACTACGTTACCAATATTTGACGTATGTCAAAGGTCAGTACGTCATTCTTAGCAGTGGGTGTCCAAATAAAAGTCGGTATGCACAAATAAACTTTATTGAAAAAGAATCAACGTATGGGTTACCCGTTTCACCCCATTTCACCTATACTTTTCGGAAAATATGAACGTATTACAAATTAACTATCACTTGCTTTGGTAAAAGAAAACAATTTGAAGAAACCTGCATCTGATAATCCTCCATAATGTCCTCAAAGGTGTGTGAAGTTTTCCAACTCGCACTAGATCAGCATGAATCATTGCCATGTGATTCACTCATTGTGATGTCATGTCCTTTACTCCTCACATTGTGAGAGGGTATCCTAGAACAACAGTGAGACCATTATCCATAGCTTTAATGATAGATGGATGGATTACACGCTCACTACTTACAAATAAAGGATCCTCGTTGTTCATTTTGATCTCCCAGTGATCGCTTACTCTTCGCCCTAATATTTCGCTTTCGCTTACACTTAAACACATGCTGCCTCATGTGCTCCGTGCACTTAACTGACAATGATTCAATTAAATATTATAATGTTTTCCCAAAGTAAATACTTTTCTTCGTTAATTGCAATTTATAAGTGTTACGTCGAATATTTGGTGCAATTATGTTTCAAGGTTTAAATTAACGAACGCGAAAGTGGATAGATCATCTGTGATCGTAAGTGCTCTCCGTTATAAATAACATACCTATATATTATTATAATGATGATATTATATGTTAAGGGTTGGAATTCAAGAAGGTTGGAACTCGATTCCAGAAAAAAAATACAAGTTTCTGTTTAACTTGCAATGTTTGTGTCAATCAAATCTTGAACTGTATTGATACCACCTGAATCTTAGGGACTTGAACAGATAATGAAATTTAATACAAGCACAAATTTACAGCAATAGTTAACATCACAGGGAGGTACGATTAGAATTAATAAATTAGCAAATACAGTACATCAATTTATCGACTTTAGATTGGGCAAGACCCGACAAACATTCGGGCAATTTTTAGTGCTAATGGAACTTCACTAGTACCTGTCTAGGTACGAATGACCCTCATCTATTCTGTTATATTAATACCTAAAGGGAAAACTTTGGAAGTCGGACGTCGAAGTCGAAGTAGGAGTCTGAAATTTTATATTACCAAATAATACTGTTACCAATGCAATTACTTATGAAAATAAGATATTAAATATTGTCAATATGAAATAAATTTGTAACTACAATTACGGTCAATTGTCATCCGCAGAACGGAAATCACTAGAGTAATTTAATAATTTTCAATAAATGTTACACAATTCATACAATCACATAATAATTACACAAAGATAATATCAATTGGATGGTTTTACAAAATCAGACATTTTTAGTATAAACAATTCTTTGCGTTTTCTAACGTTGGCACGTGCAAATATTTATTTATTGAAGCTCACACAAGCAGACTCACTGAAACAGAACACTTTAATTTCTGCCGAAGCTCACATTCTCTTGGTTGTTCGCAGAAAACCGCGCCGGCCCGTCCAATTTCGGCAACGTAATTAGTCAGATTCTGCTCTGCAAGCAGATCACGCCGGATTTCAACCAGGAGGAGCTGTGTAGCATCGCAAAAGACACGCAAGAGATCACGCGGATAGTTGGAGATATACAGGAATTCCTGCCTCAACAAGAAAATCTCAACCATCTTGGTAATATTTGAACAATAACCTATTCATGTAGGTTACTTACTATAGAGGTGAAGGATACCGAGTGTGGAATGAAGAGTGACAAGCGGAAACCGATATGTAGAACACCTTAAGAACTAGTTTAATCCAGAAATGGCATACCGCGGTTTAAAATACTCGTTATTGGAATAGTGATTATTAATTTTCACAACACTACAAGAGTTTGCGTAACTTAACGGATTGATTAATACAACAAACACAATACATTTTAATTAATTATAGTTGTATCCCTATGATTTTTTTATTTGATTTATCTTTGCAATAATAGAAATCAAAAGTCTTAATGATACTAAATAATAAAAATGAGAGTAAGATTCTATAAAAGATATTTTACATTCAAAAAGACATCATTAATGCGTACAAAAATCTTCAGTACAAACAAATAGTTCACATAACGTATTTTAATATTCCGAACCATTACACGTGTAGCTACACCTCGCAAAGTGTCTTCTTTATGCCCTGAGCTATAACGCCAAGTAATTTAAGATTCCTTCCGAGTCGTTTTACATACTACACTTTGTTTGAATTATTCGTTTTTCTCCTTTGAGCCGCATTCAGAAACAAGCGAGCGGAGTGTCGATTTACATACGAATTAGAATCGCATGAACTCCATTCGAGAAATGTGACCAACTTCATACTACCGCAGAAGAATTCATTTACATCTTTGGTAACATTTGACAAGGTAACAAATTATTTAGAAGTCAACTCTAGTTTACAGTGCTGAGGCACGCATTTTAAATATTACCCACAAAAGTATCTTCTTCATGTTTGTTACAAAGTATTCGTCAATAATTTTAAACTTATCTATGTTAGGCCTTTTAATAATTACAAGAAGATTAAAACTGTTTGAGAAAAACAGAATTGTCAACTTCAACGAATTTTAATTTATCATAGTCCCTGTGTAATCTTGCAATATACATATATTAAATATACCAGAACGGTTAAGATTTTTAATTTACGTAATAGCTTGACCTCTGTCCTCATTAATAGTATGTTTAATTTTACTTTTTATGGATAAATAAGTAGCTATTGTCTATACATTTAACAGCGACGGCGAAAGTCGAGATTAAAGTAGATATTCTTCAATTCTTTTCGCAATTACTCCTCATAATCCATTTTAGGCAAGACAGGACAAGTGTCGATTTACATAAAGGGATTAGGAACGCATGAACTCTATTCGACTCGGATCCTGACATTAAGTACACATGGCGCAATGCGGAGAATAATCCCCTTATTCGGACGTCTTTCATGACACTCTGTTATTTACTATCCTGGAAATAGCGTATTATTTTTAGATTCTTGGTATTTGTTGCCCTTTGCAAATATGAAAGATATGATATTTTGATTAGGTTATATCGAAGGAAAGCTAGAACGAGAGATATTTCTGTAGAGTCTACAGTTTTAAATATGAGTTACGTATTAAATTAAACAACGACATTTTAATTCGTGTAGTGCCAGAGATTTAGGTGTATACATCATACATATTGTAGTAGCTTTAAATCCTCGTAGGCGTACTTAATGCACATTGAATATTTAATAGTCGTTTTCGGTACCTATGACGTATTAATCCTCTTTATAATTTGTTTCTAATATGAGACATATATATTATGCAATTTGCCTTATCAATGAACTGGTTGTTTTCAAGGAAGTGATTAGTTATGTATAACCGTATTATTTCTTTCAAAGTTTAAGAACGACAGTAATTGAGGTTTTTTTTACAGAGAGCAATATCGCATTAAAAGGCGATGACGTGAACGGGATGTGGAAGAACAAGAGGAGAGGATCGCTATACAAAGGGATGGGAGTGCTTTGTTGCATGTCACGACCAAACTACCTCTGAGGGTGACAGGACTCGCCCGGGCGAGCCTACACCATCGAACGTACCCAAGACGATAACACCGGCGACGCCTAAAGTGCTAAGTGTTCAAACGTTCGGTACCTAGTAATAAAGTAAGTGATTAGTGATGAATGACTCATTGTACAGTAGAAATGAAGGGGTCCATTAGATTGTTCACTCACGACAAACGGCCAAGTGCTACGTCTAACGTTATATTACAGCTAGTAACTATATAGTGAACTCTAGCATCACTTATAGACTTATTTATGTATAACGTAAAATACCTACACAATTATAATTATGTAAGTACTTATATGTAATGTATTAAAATTAAATGGAATTTATTATTATGAATTGCCTGGAATGGGATCAATTGCGTCTAAGTAGATTTAAATCTCGGTTTATTTTGCATCGTACAATTTCTGTGCTCGAACTTTAATATTCCTGACTAAAAGTTTGGTCGCTTCATAATTTTTTAATCTAATTTACAATAAATTCTATTATTTAAACGATTATAGAAAAATAAATAATAAATATTGTACTCTAGATTTATGAATGCCACAATTTCTAAAAGCAATTGGAAAGGTAGTATTGTATTTGCTTACGGCACGTCAAATTCCCTCAACGATCACCCATATCAAATCAATTACGGATATTTTCGATTCGCTTAGTACGTTATGAAACGAACGCAATTAGGTACATTTTTCCTTAGAAATAGGTCCTTTAAAACGCCAAATAAGTTGACATTTAATAATTGATTGTGCAAAATATCAAAAGCGGCACAAATCACTACGTAACTTAAAAAAACTCTTTATGAGCACAAAACGACCAAAAACATTTTAATTAACCGGAAACGGTAAATTGGCTTTCAAATTTAATTTGATATCACGGTGTACCCACAAGTGTGTATTTTTGAGGGTATTTCGACATGACAATACGACTGACGAAATTCTTATTAACACAACACGATTAAAATGAACCTTTAATACCCACTTTTATTTCCAACCATACTTGTCACCTCCACTTTTGTATATACACAGTGAATATTCTTAAATTTTAAAAATGTAACTATACACGAAGCTATTTTATTCTTAACAATCTCCAATTTATAACATAATCCATTAATTATCTACTCAACTATATTGTCTTCCAAGTACCAAACTAATAGAATGATTCGTTTCGATTTTTATTAGGTTTACGTATCTAAGAAATAACTATTGTATCATCATTCATTATAGTTAGGCAAATGACAGGTACAACGACCTTCCCCACACATCCCTGTCAAGAAAGTTCTCGATAAAGTGGTATTTATTTTACGAGTAAGCCTTACGATAATTTATCATTATTACGACTCATCAATATTGGCTACTGAGCTCGGTCTCTCTACAAACAACCCACACTGAATAAATACCAATTCGCAGACTTAACACACATTTGAGGTCTTTATAAAGAAGTCTTATGTACGAGCTCGTTGGTCTTCTAACGATGTTAAATTATTTAAGAATCCGATGCCAGTAATAATTCATTTATAATAAGTAGATAACATGTATAATTTTCGTACACTTCAGTATTATAGTTCCTTCGTGAACTTAAAACAGAAATTCTTGAACCAGATGTAAAGTTTTCAAACTGAAAAACCACATCCAAACCCGTCACTATTTAATTAACGCGTAAACACGTATTATTTAAGATGCGCATATATTACAGCTCTGAGAAGTTTCGAGAAAAGTACTCGTACCAAGTTAAAATAAAGTTAAAATTATCACGCGAGAGCTGCAACTATCACAATCACTGGATGAACTATGTCTTTATACAATTTACAATAAATATTTATTTAAGTTATTTGAGTTACTTATTACAAGTAATATTAATAAAATTGCTATGTTCAATAAAAAATGCTGCAAAAATAAAGCAAAATAGAAAGCATTTTATTATGTAAAATTGAGTGGAATTATAGACTTCCATAAATAATGTAACACGGTTAGATAATATTCAAATAAAAATAAAATATATGAAGTAAAATGTATGAAGAGCTATTGGATTTAAAAGTTTAACTACGAAGTGTTGTCCGTTTGGCAATATCAGATTTTCCTTTTTTGCTTTTATTTTATACAAAGGAGGATTAAGGTGGACAAAGTAGGCGACTTCTCGAAGCCTCGAGCTTGCATCTTTTCTGTATAATACCTACTCGACAGATACTTATGTAAAATGGTATTTAACCAATTAATTTAATCCAACCCTATAGGTTACGTACCAAAAAAAGTGCGTTTATATTTTCTATTACGAATCAATTTACTCAATCGAAACATAATACTAATGTCACATAAAAATCTATCAATAAAAAGTTTATTTTTTTATGTGCTACAATTAGACAGGCATAAAGTTAATCGGTACTTTAGTTATATAAGATAGTGGTAAAAAGTCAACTGGCAATAAACCAAGAATAAAATCAAAACCTTACTGCCCAAAGCTTCGCAAAGGTAGGTCATCCAGGGCCACGCAATGTCTTCTGAGAGTCATCTATCTATCTAACAGCCTTTAAAGGTCCACTGCTGGACATAGGTCTCCCCTAATTTACGCCACTCAGACCGGTCCTGAGCCATCTGAATCCAGCGAATACCCGCTGTCTTCTTCAGGTCGTCAGTACACTTGGTTGCGGGGCGACCTACACTCCTTTTTCCGAGACGTAGACGCCACCAATGATCCATTTAATCTAAAAATATTGTTGTAAAATAAACTTTGATATAATCAGACATAAGAATAAAATCAAAACGACAGATTTGAAATCACATTATTATATAAATATGTACCCTATTTTGTTACTTCGTGCATACCATTTGGATGTTGTAATAGGTTTATCAGCGTTTGATGTGAACCAGTCATATGTAAAGGCAATAAACCTTCAAAATAAGTTACTTAATTGTCCCGGGGCTTCGATAAACGAAAATACCATTAATATTGTTATGAACACATGTAATTTTATTGGTATGTTTTATTGCCAAGGATCTTCCAATATAGTATTTATTACGAAATGCCCTATCACACCTGTACGCGTTTAATACCAAAGTTTTATAACATTTCACTATTGATATGTTTGCAAATTGTTTATTTCATTTTCTTATCTAATTATCTATTAATACTAATTAGTTACATAGATAGCTTACTAAATCTAGTCAATTATAATACCTATTACCAATGTATCTCGGCAAGTTTTACTTAAAATCATCATATTGAATTGTAAAAAACTATTATAACGTAATATTACGCCGTAAAAGTTTTATACAATATAGTCAGTATTACAAGTAGGTATGTTTTACTCGTATCTGTAAGTTATACATGTTAAAACTTTTAAATGTTATTATCTGTTTTTATGTTCATATTATGTCTGTAATCCTATAATAAAATAGGTATGTGTTCAAATCATATAATACATTTTTTTATTGTTTTATTGCACTTAAAGAATTTTAGTAACTATAAAAATGTACCTTGCTTAAATATCACAATATGTACACAATTTGAATACGTTTCGTAATGACTAACTATTTATTGAGAATAATGTTTATAAATTTACTATGAGATAAGTTATATTATATCATGATTGTAATGGATTATCGTAGAAACGTTGTATTTAACTAACTCTGTAACTAGTCTCAATAATCCCACAATGCAATATATTCCATAACTTTCATCTTAAAAGATCTAGTCACGCGTAGCTCAGGAAAATCCATGATATTTGAATGTTTCCTAATAAATTTTAAAGACTACTTATATTTTTAGATTTAAATGATAAATAATTTATTTATCCTAAGAGAAAGTTATAAGTATAAAATATTCTTAAATACGAAGTATAAGTACGTGATATAAACAACCAAACTTAAAAATCTTAAAATAAGTATGATCAATATTAACCCCCGTATTCACAAACAATACTATGAAGTCTCACAGTGATATAAAAATAAAGGAGTGGTTTTTCATATTCCAATCTTGTCTTTGGCATAGTTCAAGAAACTGAAGTGAAAAAGGTATGTCTACAAACGATAGATCTTCTCTTTCTATTTCACTGTGACACCTCATAGTACAGTTTGTGAATACGCATGTTAAATAGGAGAATAAATATAATCTTAGTAATTTTTCATGGATATTGATGAACTAATTTATTGTAATTATTTATTATAACCGAGAGTATTTAAATACTCTAATTATCCTTTATCAATTCACAACTGTGCCATTGCTGGAATCATTAAATTCCCGCATAAACAAAAAGCATGAAAGATATCATATTGGCTTTAAGTTTAAGCAGATTACATAATATTTGATTTGCCCGATATACGGGCGAACTTCACTAAATTGAGACTTATTTGAAGATATAGCAGATCCAGTATCGAGTATCGAGTATCGAGTCACGAGGAACAGATGACGCCTCGAACTCGCCAGTGAATTGCTACATGTTTATTAATGTACTCACTCCTCAAATAATATTCATATTAATACGTGAAAGTCATACTAAATTGAAGAAATGTAAGAATTGCAGCGCAACTTCAAAGGAATAGATTTCAAGTTACTTTATATAACTGTGCAAAAATGTTCGTGAGATACGTCAGGCGAAAGTATGAAATATAATATTAATATACTTTTCAAAGCTGATCTCTCTTTTATGTTATGTGTTCGTGTTTCGATTTTAGTTATGTTATGTTTTTAATATTTGAGTGTGGATCTTGTCGCATACAACTTGATTTGTTGTTATATTTAAAATTGAAGAAGATTTTATAAATTATCCTAAACACACAACGCTTACATATAATATTATATTTTATTATAGTGACAGTACAGAAACATTATATAGGACCACTGACCAAAGGCTAAAATGTGCCAATATTATGTATATTTCGAAGCTACTCATGGATTTAAAAAATATATAATTTACGTGGATTAATAGCTTAGTAGCTCGGGTTTTATACGATGATCTTTAATAACACATTCTATTTGTAATTTTCGCGTCTTTAAAGCAAATTATGTTTTGAAACTTACGAGTCATTTAGGGCTGAAATACATACATACGATACGTTTCATCGCATGTTGCGCTAGTGCATTACGATGCGATATCGTGTCGTGATTTTTCACGATATATGTCATAGATATCCACAGGACGACATTGTTTCGTGACACGCGATCGTGATACTTTGCGACGTCGTATCGTGTTAATACGTTCAGCAATTAGGTACAGGCCTTTTTGTAACCAAGCCCACGATGAAACAATGGCCATTAATACGGGTCCCTCGATTTGTTTTTACCGGAAATTCATCGGTAATGCTTAAGTGCTGCCGATATCCGATGATGATGACCAATTAACGGTTGGTTTATGTGATTATTTGTTGGCTATTGAACTGTTTTTATTGCTGCATTTACCTACTTACCTCTTGACTGATAAACGTGTGAACAACACAGTTCTGTTATTATAAAATTAATACTCTTATCAAAATGTATTTAAATAAGGCATATTCACAAATTTTAATGACACCATTAATTGTTAAAAAAATATATTCGATAGAGCACCATCTCACCTAGTCTATCATAATTCGTATATTACGTTTTTCAACACATTTTATTGTAAGTAGAAAATTGTATTTTGTATTAGGGTCTCTCAGTATACTCGACGTGGAATGAGCTTACACAGATTTATGGTAAAGGTAAAAATTACGTCGTTCATCTCGAGACGTCGTGGAAGACGCAAATGTGCGGCCCAATCGCGCAAATTTTATCGTCAAAAAGCGTCGTCATTTTGAAGCAATAGACATAAAGCTTTATTCAATCGCCGTAAGCCGATTCCACGTCGTCTAGTTTGTGGAGATCCTTAGTCAATATCGTTATACAGGCGTAATACTTACTTACGTATGATGCACTTGCTAAAGTGATGACTGTGATATACTTGTAAATTTAATTTATTATAGAAAAAATACTATGCATTAGTAAAGGCATTTAAAATATAGAACGCAGTTTAATTAATGAACCCCAATCCAACATTATATAAGTATGAAGGTATTAGTTAAAACATCTATTTTTTATTACACACCAACAGCATTACACACAAGTTTTATCTTATAAGTTTACAAGACACGTGTGCCTGACTATTATAGTCGTGAACATCCTTCAAAGTACAGGCGATGTTTAATTTAAAGACATATACTACGTTATATATATACTAATATCTAGATATTAAAACTAAATTTGTTTTTTTTTAAATTTTTTTTTTTACTAACTAAAGTTGAGATGCTGAATTATTTTATTTTTAATTAACTGTACCGAGTCATGGAATATATCGACGTCTGATTCGGTGCTCAATTATTATATTCAGCACAAATTCTATAACAATAATATAAGTTAAATAATAATTTAATTAATTATTCATGGTGGCATAATGGATTTGTGTCGTGCACCTTCCGATAGTATTAACCTAATAATATAATCAAATACGTACATGATATGATGCAATGTAACGCAACATGAAATACAAAGGTAGTAAAGGCTCCAGGTTCGATTACTGGAGTTAACATGATTGTGACATATAAATATTTTTCTCGGAATATGCGTGTTTATCGTCATCTATCACATTTGCGTTTATTTGTCTATTGGAATATTTTCACATGACGCAGCTAACTACTTGTACTAGACGTTTAATTAAATGGCTAGCCCTTTTACTGAACGACGTTATTCAAATAAATCTATATGATCAACACTACAGCATAGATAACATTCAGCTTACTAGATAAACGGTATTAAATAATATAACCAGTACATAGAGTAACTCAGAGTTTGCAGTTCTTCAAGAATATGCAACATATGTAACTTAAGCTAAGTTAGGTTTAGTTTTGTTTGTAAAAAAGAACCTGAGCAGTGGGTTCATTCAAAAAGTATGACTTAGTCACATTATACTTGGATTAAATTTGGTTCACTTAAACATCACAATAATCACATCATTTTTTGGACCGTTATTAAAATAACGCATTATAAGCTTGGCTTCATTAATAAAATTCTGTACAAAATGTTATTTTACATTAATGTACTAAACTGTTGGTCAATCTGTGTAATATCATTTGATGCGCGCTATTAAATAGTACACAAATGCGACAGGAACATAATATTCTCTTTGTGTACTTACGACTATATGCACAAATATTACTATGAGGTCTCACAGTGAAATAGAAAAAAATATCAATTGTTTATATTCTCATCTTTGACATTACTCAAAAACCTGGAGT
>DWPA01003114.1:0-14601 GCA_018251375.1 Calpodes ethlius
AAGTTAGTGCGCACAACATCATAGACTACATCGCCACTTACCATCAGGTGGGATAGTAGTGAAGCACTGATTTATTTTATGTAAAAAAAAAGCTTATCTTACTTTCCAGTAAACTATCTCCACACAAAAAATATACCATAAATATGCTCCATTGCGCCGGGAAAGAACAGCAAATAAACAAATACATTCCCATTTGTAATGCAGTTTCTGTACGACATCCCGCAATACCTTTGTAGATATTGCGGAAGATTGCTCTTGTAAAAGCGACACTGTGTAATGGAATTAAAAAGAAAACCTATTGAGTTTTATGTTAACAGTCGACAGAACAGCAATCACCAGATAACAAGTTATTATCGCCCTTGCATACCAACTAAAAACCAAACTATACCAAAGACATCACCGCTGTACTGCCGGGTAAAAAAAATATGGCGGGAAACAGCGTTATAATTGTAGCTTCGACCCTGCGGCCGATACACGTAAAAAATGTCTCACGGTCGATTATAAAAGAAGTGTTGCAACTAGGCGGGTAAAAAATAATGTTTATGGGTATCGTGGGTATTAAATTGGGTCGTATTGAACCTTCAATATCACAAACCATAACTGTCCCACAGCTGGGCTAGGGTTTCCTCTCACAATTAAAGACGGAACGGTCTTAGTCCACCACACCTAATGCGGATTGGTAGACTTCACACATCTTTGAAAACATTATGTAGGACTCTCAGGCATGCATTTTTTTTATATTTTCTTTGACCGAAGTAAGTGATAATTAACTTGTAATACATAAATAACTTTTCGAAAGTTAGAGGCACGTGCAGTATTCGAACCCCAAGTTCGAGGAAAAGTTGCGGGAAAACAACATTCGAACCACTAGGTTATCACAACCTTCAACAGGAGGCACCTTTCATAGTTTCGTCCGCTGTATCAGAATAAGAGACCAAATGTAAGGGAGTTGAGCTTGGACTCGAGACGAATGAAGACTTAGAAACGTTTAATTAGTACGTACGTGGTATAAGTACGTATATTTCAGTGAATTAATGCATTACATTAAGAGCTCATAACTATACATAAAATAGGGATTTTTTAGGAGTTAATGCACAAATTTTGTTTCCGAGGGGTAAAACTCGACAGAATTGACCCCACCAAAAAAAGGCCCAGAGAGTTTTGACTTCAGACGCAAGTTGGGACTAAGAGGTATTTGCACGTCCTATGCAGACCGCATGTCGCATAGGAAAGAGTGGCACTTGTTTGTTGTAGTATTTTATTGATATATACTTTGAATAGCGCTTGATATAGTATAAACCCCTTGAAACAATAAGTCTTTATGGTATTTATGTCCAAGGAAAAACAGTCGAGGACTGTCGATGCTTCTTGGATAGAAAGTTGGTCACCTACGTGCATAACTTTTCAAGACGGTACAACCTGGTTAAAAGCTTTAGCAACGTCAGACTGATTGCCAATGTTTCCCTATTGCTATTAAAGATTTGTGCCTACTGCTTTGTAAGGCACAGCAGATAACCAGGGCAATAACGATATTAGCGGGCATTGATTAGCTGGTAATTCTCTAAGTATCTCAAGAGCTGTGTTAATGACGCGCTGTGTTATCTTCTCAAACAGGAAGGCAATTGCTATGGTTCTATCGTTAGCCGGATAGTAACGGTAATTCTTTTAGATAACTTACGAAAACGGTACTTTTGTAAGTTGTGTATACCACATCAAAACATGAGGCAACTCGCTGAGGCGAAACTATTGCCCCATTAACATCACTGCAGGGATGCAATCTGGCTCATTCAACTTTTTGATATTGGGCAGAGCCAATTTGACAGTTCTCCATAATGTTCTCAAGTCTGTGATCTCTGCCAACTCACACTTAGCCAGCACGGTGGACTATAGCTTGCCCCTCATGTATGGCGTGATCCGAGCTCTGGCTGGGACAATTATGGGTTGTAATAGATTGTTTCAATATTATACCTATTCTAACTGTTCGTAAATTGAAGGTTACCTGTAGGGGTCAACCATCTTCAATGTGAATACATTAAGAATTCGGTACTATTTTAAATTCAAGAATCATTTACATGTTGAAAATAAAAATGCCAAGTAAACATTTATAATAGAATTTTATATAGAAAAATATTAAGTCATAAAAAAACATAATTTATTTACAATCGACTGGAATGGTTTCACCTAACATAACATGTAAAAATTTAATGGCCCAACAATAATAACTTATATAACATATTGCTCTTTTTCCAACGATAATTACTTATGTCATAATATTACACTTAACGTACAAAATATCTATAGAATTGTGACAAAAGTTTTCACATAACATTATAAATGCCTCACGGCGATCAGAGGTTATAATATATTGGCATACAATACAAAAATCGTTATGCGTTTCAAATGTTTATGTATATAATCTACTGTTATATAACTATAAAATTATATTTTCACGTGTCATTTATTACCTCGATGTAACAGATACTAAATACCTCAACCGCTCAGCTTACGTAAAATAAAGAATGCGTCATTCCTAAAATAAAAAAATTAAAAACACCGTAACCATTCTATTATACGAAGCCCAAACCCAGTTAAAATCGGATGAAACCGGTTATTTAAAGTTTGGAGCGGATGGCGTCGATTCTGCCGGCGGCGGAGCGCTGCAGGTCAGTGAGTTTCATGGCGAGACCCATGTTGCCTTGAATCTTGATCTTTCCTTGGAAGAAGGCCTTCTGCGGGTTGAGCTTGCCGGAGATGAGGTCGGCTACGTCATCATCGCTGATGGTGAAGGTGACGTCGGGCTTGTCATTACCACCGTAGGTCACAGAGCCTCGGCCCTCCTTCGCGTTGATCACCCAATAACCCTCCGCGCCGCCGGGACCATTGCGAACCTTAAACCCGTACACTCCGCGAACCTTCTCGATCAGCTTATCCTCATCCTTCTGCATGGCTTCTTCCAGGATCTTCATGTATTTGTAAACCTTGAAGTTCTCCGGGTTCTCGGCGATAGCGGCCACATTCTTAGCATTGGTACTGCCGAATCCTTTCCGGTACATGGTAACCACCGCCGCACCTCCGAGCCCCAGATTGTGTTGCAGGGCAATTCTTGCGCGTGGTACCTGAAGCAACGAAGATAATTCATTACACCTCTATATGCCTAGGAGCAAGGATGCGATAGTCAGAGAAAAATAAAGAAACTAATACTAATACTTCAAAAAATTTGTTCTATAGTGTGTACTATACTTAAATATGATATAATACATAGTATATGCAATATTGTGTTGAAACTTGGACTGTGATAAACAATGTGATATTATTTTATGACCTTCCTCCTTGTAACTAGTTATCACACATGGTACGGTCTCTATTACATTGAAGTGATAATTCCACCTAATTTTAAACTTTAGATCTAGAATTATCATGCCATGTAATATAACAATAAATAATGACATCATAAATATCAATAGCGATTATAATTGCTCAGTCTTTACACAAATTATCAATAAGAATGGATTATAATGGATTAGCAGAAATACCTCTATTTTGGAAAATGAACTTTAACCGCAGCGGGTGAAAAACAACACAATCTATACCATCTTTAATAGATAACATAGTGTGAGATTGTACAGAATGTTAATGTACATGAAGATAAATGGTTTTTTGCTCAACTGATAAACTTGTTTTATAACACGCAATGTCCTTGTAAAATCTTTTGAGTAAATATATAAACCAAATCAAATACAATTTATATATAAGATACTAGATGTTGAATAAAAGGTTGTTGATTCCTTTTTATCATTGGTTGCTAGGCAACACTTTTTTCTTAGACACTGTTTAATTTGGCTGAAATATACATTGTAATGGATCTTCCCTGAGAAATGAGATGTTCTTTGTGCAGTAAGCACTAGCCTATTGTACTTTTCATCCTCCCAATTATCTCCACACCATAACGCACCATGAAACCGTGAAAGAAGGACAAACAAACAAATACACTTTCCCATTCATAATACTAGTATAGATAATGATGATTCTAATCCTGTAAGAATGTAAAATATCAAATTTCGAATCAAAGTCAATCTATTATTGAAACCTATTGTCTTTGGAATTTATTCTGTAAATAACCCTGTCGCGGCTTCATAGAGCATACAAAATAAAATCATTGTGGACTTTTATCTTTTCAATATATAGCTATACTAAGTAATAATGCCCATTCATTATATTTATGCAACTTGATAATTCTGTACTTAATATGATTAACTGATTATAATATTTATGAAGGAAAAATATTTTATGATTGATTCTAGAATGTAGCATGCCAAATGAACATTAGCACAAAACAATGTACAGTTGGAAATAAATATGGTCGTTCAGAGGTCAGCAACCTTCAATAAGAGGATTCTGACACCATAGCATTGATTGTTGTTGAATGCACTACAAAATGATGATGTTTTGCCATGACTTTTAATGGATTCTGTTACATAATAAATAGAGTACTTGACAGCCCCGTAACCTAGTTGGTAGTGACCCTGCCTGCGAAACAAGGGGTCTTGCGGTTGATTCCTGGCTGGGGCAAATATTTATATAACAGATGAGTTCTCAGGTCATGGGTGTTAGTAACATGTTATTTGTGTTGTCCATGCCACCCGTGACACAAGGAATCCTACTGTGGGGGTATAAGTGTGGTAGCGTTTATTATCATGGATAGTTAGATATGTGTCTGCTACAGGACAACTTTGGAGGGCAATTAAAGCGGTCTTAATTATTATCACCAGATAACAGTTGTTAAGCCATGTCAGACGCATTGGGCAGCATAAAGTCTTTTGACACTTCTGTTGGCGACTAAACCACAACCTAAATTAGAGAAATATGGGCTTTAATGGATTGAAGACAATGAACAATATATCTTGAGTATATATTATCATGCATATTCATTACTAGCACATCAATAAAAGATGAGAAACTAGAATATTTCTTTGGCTAATACAATGACTTTCAGAACTAGATAATGAGAGGTCAGATCGAGGGCAAATGGTAAAGATTAATGTTACCAGGTATTATATGCTGAGTGAAATCACACATGAAAAAAAAAAGAATGACCAGGTTTTGCACAGCTAGGGACACTAGTAACCAAACAAATAAATAGTCTTGTCATCTGATAAAACGGCATTTTAACTCAAATGTTATTTGATTACAAACAATTAAGATTATAAATATAATAATTGTGTGCCAAATGTTTATCTCAATTCTCAACCCAAGTATAAGTACCAAATATTTTTCTAGAATGACTGTATTTTTTTTTATTCTTTTTTGTTAAGTCATGTCTTATGAGTAACTGATGCTATTAATAAAGATTTTCCTAAGAGTTAGCACATCACAAATTGGTGAATATGTTCTGTAATAGAAACCAGCAAATGGAGCCATGACCAGATAAAGATACCTATAACATAATGACAATAACAATATACTCAAGTTATAAATGTTATTCTCTTTACATTCTGTTTTTTATACATTTTACTCAAGAAACAGCACATATTTCAGCAATTCAGTATAGTTTTTAGTTACCATTGTCCTAGAATTTCATAACATAATAATGTTTCAGTATGAATATTACTCATTAAGAACAGCAGGAAACAGAGATAATAAGACAAAAGATCAACTCACCTGTCTGTCTCCAGCTTCTCCTCTCAGTTGCCACACCAGTTCTGCGCACTGAGCCAGACCAGTAGCTCCTAGCGGGTGACCCTTGGCTATAAGCCCTCCACTAGGGTTCACCACCACTCGCCCACCATATGTGTTGTCACCTGCATCTATAAACTTTCCTGCTTCACCCTCACCACACAACTGCAATCCTTCATATGTAATCATCTCATTGGCAGCAAAACAGTCATGGAGCTCTACCACATCTACTTGCTTTGGAGACACCCCAGTCTTCTGGTAAAGCCTCTTCGCAGCCAATGCAGTCATATCGTAACCGGCTACTTTCATGAGACTGTTTTCTGTGAAAACTTCAGGAGTGTCAGTGGCCATCTCCATACCAATGATTTCAACAGCTTTGTCTTTGAGACCATATTTGTTGACTGCCTCTTCAGACATAAGGATGGCAGCGCCGGCGCCATCGCTTGTAGGACAGCACTCAAGTTTTGTTAGAGGACCATAAATTTTCCTCGAATTCAACACTTCTTCTACCGTGTAAGGCCTCGTACTTTGAGCGCGGGGGTTCTTGGCACCATGACGATGATTTTTGGCGGCAATTTTAGCAAGATGCAGTTCAGTCGTGCCGTATTTCTTCATGTGTTCCATGGCAGCGTTTCCGAAGTACTGAGGCGTCATCGGTGCAGCCGCAATTTCAGCCATATCTGCCATTTTTAGCGTAAGTTTGTCCATAGGATTCGTTCTATCGGTAAAGGCAGTCCCGCCGAGAGCACCGGGTGCCATTTTCTCGAATCCCACTGCGAGTACGACGTCGGATATTCCACCCTCAACGAACTGCTTGCCGATAAAGAGCGCAGTGGAGCCAGTCGAGCAGTTGTTGTTTACGTTGTAGACAGGGATACCGGTCATACCTACCTGGTACAGGACTCGCTGTCCGCATGTCGAGTCTCCAAACACGTACCCGCAGACCGCCTGTTGAACTACATCGTATTTGATCCCAGCGTCGGCCAACGCCGATTCCACGGCCTCCTTGCCCAAATCTGGATAATCACGTCCCGAGTTCGGCTTGACGAATTTCGTCATACCAACTCCAACAACGTAAACTTTCCTAGGCATCTTGTGATAAGCTATTAATTACTCAAGTGCAGGTTTCAATAAAGATTGTACGTTTCCTGTATTTACAACAAATTAGATTTGCAATTTTATACTACTGAACAAATGTAATGTGTAAGAAACAAAACTTGAATGTAACAAAGATAATTATTTTGTAAAAAAAACTTGCAAAACACGACGTGTGTTACAAAGTGCAAAAGGCAAATAACAATTAATTATTAGTGTAAAATGACACTGACAAAAAAATTATCAAAATAGCTTTTTCAAACATTTAGCACAGATTAAACTAATGCAACTAACACGGGTACCACAGAGTAAACTAACTATTATTCATGGACTAATACGGTAGCAATAGAAAAAACTCCTTGAATAATATATGGACATAAAGGTTTTGTTTGGTTTGTGTACAAAACCGAAACTTGTTTTGATTTGTGACAAAAATAGTGAAAGTTGGGAGTTCGTGTGAGCTATAAAATGTTTAGTTACCACTAAACGGGACCACCCGACATTAAATTTTTTAAGCGGAAGTGAATTAAATTGTAATACGTTATTTACAATTTATTAGTCTGTTTGTAAAGCAAAAGGTATCTGAGGAATGAAATGGATAAAAATCAAGATTTGCGCGCGAAACAAAAAAAAAACGACATGTTCTTTATTTGGACGAACCTTTAAGACAAAACACTAAATTGACATTTGAAAATATGAAACTAGTAATTTGGTCATAGCATTCAAAATTAATTATTTTTCGGCGAAGTAAATAAATTGTAAACGTAGAATTTTACGACGTAATGGCTCTCGATCGGCAAAGGATTTTGGGTGAATTAGGAAGCGTAATGAAACAACTTCAGAGTGCAGATTGGTAAAACCATTTGATTTAAATGTGTATTCGATTTAGATATTTAGTCCATTGTTTAAAATTCCTAAATAGTGTATTTACTATGAAATTAATTCTTGGTATACTTTTCAGTGGTTGCTTAGGAAAGTTATTTGGAAATTCTCAACAAACAGCATCCCCTATGATGGGTAGCCCACTTCCAACTTGTGGAGGCTGCAGACGAGCATGCTGTCACGGTCATGGATGTGCTCAGTCTCGGTTCGATTCACCAACTCATATGAATCAGGGAAGTCCGAATATGAACATGCCTATAGACGGCCCAAATCCTTCCCAACCTATGTCCGGTAACATGTACGGATTTGGGCCTCAAATTGTCAATATGATGAGAGGTGACCATTCAAGGTCGCAAAATATGGCCGGACAGCCGCAAGCACCGCTGCAGGCGCCAATGCAAGGACAAATGCAAGGTCAAGTGCAGGGACAATTGATGGGTCCCTTAGTGATTGATGCTCCACAATCGCCGCATGGAAAAGTTGGACTTACTCCTTTTACACCGCCCTCAATAGTTCCAAAAGGACAGTTTTATCCAAACATGAATCAGGGAGACGTTGCGGGACAATTGCCGAATCAATTTTCGCCTCTACCCCAATCGAATATCAATGGAAACATAGCAAATACAAGTCCATGGCCACAACAAAATTTCAATGTGAATTCTGCGCCAAATCAACTGGCAACTTCTCATATGAATCCATGGGCACAACAAGCCATGACTTCAAATCCAACAGGTCATCAAACTACTCCTCATAATAATCCACATGGTCAACACTCTGAAGGCATTGCTAATTTCAATAAAATGTTCCCTGGAGTAAAACAAGGAATGGGAGGTGATTTAGGGTTTGACCCAATGGCAATAGCTATACAAATGAATCCAGATAATCATTTACAATCTGCTATGAACACGATGAATAAGATAATGAATGGTAACAAAGGAATGGACCAAATGCTTAATAAGCCTCCAGCATTACAATCTGAGGTTGCAGGTAATGTAATGAACCAAGGTCTTCCAGTAGTTAATGAAACGATGCGGCAAAATACAGTTCCGGGTCAGGTCATTCAGAGCAATGTTAATCAAATAGCTAATCCACAAGCTACTGGTCATAACATAGTACCAAATCAGGGATCACCGGATCAGCAATATACATATGCAAATGCATATGGACAACCTATACCACAACAGAATCAACAGATTTACGCGGCCGCCGCTAACCCAAATATTGCAAATCAACAAGTTCGGTACGATGATAACCAACAATTAGCCGATCAGCAAAAATATGGGCAGCAGCAATTAATGAACTTGAATTCAACCGCACCAAACTTACCTGTAATTCAACATGAGGGAACGGTAGAAGAAAATCAATTAGAAGGTTCACCTCCTGGAAATACTGGCTACCCAACTCAAGCTCCTACACAGCAAATAATTAAGGAACCGATATTCCCTGTAGATACTTCGAGAAACTTAATGTATATGCCTACAAAGCCACAAAAGAATAATAACTACGGATACAACACACTCGGTCAGCCTATTGAGATGTTACCAGCAAAAATGTACCACCCTCCTGAACCTAGTCTTCCACAGCCTGACCCAGTAAAATCAAAAAGCAATCCACCGCGAGAAGTAAATGTAAAGGCAACAGTCAGTAAAACATCGTTGATGGGAAATAGACCAGTTGGAAAAACACCTAGTAGAGCCCAATTGCAGCACATCTATAATCAATACAAAGGCTCACAGTCATTTACACAACAGAATGTGCGCCATCCTGGTGCGGGCACATATTCAGCAGGAAAATTGGACGTTTCACAGGCTTCACCTGTCCCAGTGGAGAGGGTAGGTGGAGACACAGTTGTGAACAATCCGCCTAGTGACCAAAATCGGATAAATAAGGTAGAACGCATAATGGAACAAATTGGTGATGTACCAGCCGTAAAACCCGCCGGTGATTCTTTGCCCTTGAAGGTAAAGCAGTTAAGAATTTAACATTTTTTTTTTAACTTTTTAGAACATTATGATAATTTTTAAAAAGATTCCTGGCTTTCAAATATTTAGTACATGTTTAGTACTTTACAATATTAAATCTATTATTTTTTTAATTTCAGGAAGCTCCTGTGCCAGTTCGAAAGTGTAGAAATGGATTACAAGACATGGTGTATACTTCGTACCCTACATCCGCTGCCTGGACGTTTCATGGTCACGGACGTAATGATTACTCACCAACCAGACGCTTTTTACATAGACGGTATTAAAAATGAACGCTGTAGAGATCCAAACGTCATGTGATAATAGTGAAATTTTAAATTACGTTCTTAATCGTGGACTACAATGTATTGTATTATGCTTTGTGCAAATGTTGGGTGATGTTTGTAATATTAATTATAATATGGAATTAAAATTGTTTAAACATAATTCTTTTCGTATAAATGAAGCAAAATAATAAATTTAAAACAAACCTAATTTACAATATGAAGTAACACTCGTGATTGTAATCAATAATTTATCAGCATTTCTGCTTAAATAGTACATATAATAGTCCCAACAAAAACTTAGTTTGCATAATATTCGCACTAATCGATAAAATTTCGCCGTTGGGCTGAAAAGATGATATCCAAGGCTGTAAATCTTTATTTGTTCGAGTGTTGTGCACGGGTATCGATATTTTTAAAGTAGTATCAAAAATATTGATAATTATTTATAGTTTTAAGACTTTTTCATCCTTTGATCAAATAGCATAACTCAATATAAATAATTTAAGTTACCGGATACTCACGATGGATATTGGTCACGCCTACGCTATTTTAAAATAATAAAGTGTAACCGTTACCGCAATCCTTACAACTCGAAACAATACAATTATGTACAACAATTGAAGCAAAGACAATTGTTATATAAAGGTTTCCTTAGGAGTCAAAATATTTTATACTTTTATTTTGTGACTCCACCGATCGACTTCCAGTAAGTATGCTTTTTACCAATTCTATTAAAACATCGATATAAATAACGATAATGTGATTCGGAAGTTATCGATATTATATCGGTATTGTTATATATTCTATTCCATTTCATCAACTCTATGCCTGTCTGTGCTTTTGCTTCTTTGCTTTGCTTGTTGTGAAAATTACTAGAGGTTTCGATTTTGTCGATCAAGTAAGCTAAAAACGGTTTTGAGTGCTCTCTTGTGATCCTTATTTTGTGTATTTAAATTATTTTTACGTATATTTCTATTTTTTATCCAGATAAAATAATAAACCATGTCACTGTTTGGCTCTCTGATGGCCGACGTGGAGGACGATCCATTTTTCGGGTAATAATTTACATTTGTGAAATTGCTTGTCTCACTAATAACAAGAATTCATATCCTGCTAATATACACCTTTATTATAATTAATTTGCACCATTGTACTAGATCATCTGTCTTTACCGTGATGTCTTGTAAATGTGCACATTTTTATTTTATTCACTATACACTAAGATGAAAACAAGTAGTGAAATGGTACATCTCGTGTTCATTTTCAATAGTTCTCTTGTAACACTTATCTTTATTAACCTACTGTGATTTGCAAACTTTTGTCCCCACATTTAAAAACTAATTCGATCTGCTTGTTTTAGTTATTGAATAAATCATTTCATGTCATGTTGTTAGCTTGATAATACTTTATGTGGAGTTTACTTAATATTTTCATATATAGATTTTTCTTCCCTTTGTCTCTCGAATTTGAGTGTGGTTGAGTCGAGAATCCAGAATACTACTGTTGAATATGCAGGCACATAGTTTTACAAGTAATTTTGTATAAAGTAGTTGGTATAAATCAGAATTCATTCTAAAATTGGACTTTTGCAATTTTAAAGTAGTGTTTATTATACATTGACATCTATTTTAATGTTACATTGAAGAATTACAGTCCTCTGGTGTATTCATTACTCACAGGCTTACTTCAGTTCAGTGTAGTAGGAGCAATGGTTACGAAAATATGTTTCTCTTTGCTAATATCATGCTTTCAATAAGCAGATTATATTAACAATTCCCAGTTATTCTTTATCACATTAAATTATAGTTAAATATCTATCTTAACACTCACAAAAGGTCATAGGAGACAAAGTAAAACTGACAAAATGAACTTTAAAGAATTGATTTTCTTTACTCACTGGACTTGTATGTTTTAACTTGGACTCTAAGGTATATGGGACTTTTATCTCTTAGTTCAAACTGACCATTTCTTTGGGGTACATAATGAAAGGACACAGGGTATTTCTTGATAGTGGTAGGGACTTTGGCTTTACGGATTGGCTAGCTATGACTAGCTAGATATTGGCCACCCAGTAATGTAAATTGTTATTCAATGTGTTTCAGTAAATCAACCGCAATCAGTTGTCAGACTATTACTATGCATTTTTAGTTATTTAATATCTTTCAGTTATTGTTTAGCCCCTTGAATCCCAGCATAGAACCCAAAATTTTAGGCAGGGAACGGCTTCAGTTTAAAAACAAGTAGGTTCATAGACTGTCCTCTTTTTGCTGGTACCATGTGATTGAGACTTTATATGGCAAATTACTATATAGTATAAAACAAAGTCGCTTTCTCTGTCCCTATATCCCGATGTATGCTTTAATATTTAAAACTATTCAATGACTTTTGATACGGTTTTTTTACAAGTTAGAGTAATTAAAGGGAAAGGTTTATAGTATAATTACATCCATTAAATAGTAGAGAAATATTGTTATTTTGGAGGTTTCTAATGTTATGTCGTACATAATTACATATTTTCAGCTTATATTAAAAACGAAACCTGAACCCTACAAGATTTATCAAAATAATGTACTAAGTATTGTATGCATTGAAAAGGTCTACAGAAAACTCTGCAATGGTATATGTCTCCCTTATGGATATCCCACAATAACATAACATTTTTATGTCATTTACTTTTTACAACATATAATATTTTACTCCGAATTAAACGCGTGCAGGCCACGGGCAGTAATGAATAAATCAAAACTACTGGATTGATTTTAATATTTTTTTCAGTGAGTGATATAGGCTATATATTTTATACCTGTGCAAAGCTGGAGGGAGCCGCTGTCTTTATATACCACGTTCACAGTTTTTCTGTAGTGTATTTAGTATCAGCATTACACCCGTACGAAGCTGGGCCGGGTCACTGGTTTTTTATAGTGTGAATAGAAATATAAAGTTGATTCTTTATTATTCAGCAAAGAGTGTGAAATCCTAAGTTATGTTTGTCTGTGTTATTATCCACTAACAATCCATAATGACTATAAATATTATAATCATGGATATATCCAGAGTACAGCCTAAATGTAAAAAATATTTTTTTCTTTTCGCATAGAGGATGGTAAACAAACAAAATATGAGAATGTTAATGGACATACTGGAAATCCCAGGGTGAGGCACCTGCTCTTCGGGGTGTTACCATGGTTATAATTATTACAATTTCTAATGGCACTTTTCCTTTTCAGCAATGTTTCAATATTAGCTACAGAAGCTTAGTACCATATATTATTTAAATAATTGATCTGTATATAAATGATGTACTACAGTACACTCTTGTGTATATTTAATATACTTGTAATGTTGCAAATTCATAAGTAGTTGAATAAAACATGATTCTTTTTAAATAGATCCCATATGCGGCAAATGCGACAGATGCACAACATGATGAGCTCATTGCTGGACCCTTTCGCCATGATGGGGGGCTCTCTCGCTTCACTCGGTGGTCCGAGGCATAGCACCTCACTCATGCCCTTCATGCCCCAGATGCCTTCGCTGAACAGACTTTTCTCAGGTATGAAACATTTTGTATTCTTAAAGTATACATTTAGTTTTACGACACTCACACATACATACACCACATCATTATAACGTAATACAATAATTATGTAAATATGGATTTTGTAAATGTTTAATGCGCAATATACTATTTTGTATTCAATGCATGCAGCTAAAGAGTAGGTATGCAATAGTTTTTATATGAAGTCTGAACATACTCAATACAAAATATTATTCATCAATTGTATGTATAATGGACAATATACTGATATCTACTTAGTTATGCAAGAGTAGCAATCGCTCGGGGCTACGCTCGCATGGATTTGGACACTGCCGCATTTCCGTTACGGAAGTAAGGCAAATTGAAAGTGAAAAATTTATCTTGTTTATTCCCTAGTTCCGTACTTTTTGAAAATTTCGAAAAATCAATCTTTATACTTTTCTTGATCGTAAAGAAAATCTGTAAGTTAAATTTTCACAATTGTCGGTGTAAAAATTATTAGTGACGGTCAAAATTAATGACATGTTATTGTATTCCCTAAACCTCTATTTTACGCCTTTAAGTGATGTTTTTTATTAATTTTGTTGTTAAAGGGTCTTACTATAAAATTTCAACACAAAAATAAATATTTATTCACCCATACCATACAAACTTTCAACCCCTAATTTGCACTCTTTAACCTCGAATTTTTATAAATCCTTGTTTAATGCTTATAAAAATTATAAAAGGAACATACTATCCAAATTTAATGATTCTATCATTGTTAATTTCGGCTCTGTGTTGATGAATCAGGCACGCGAAAATGGTCATGTTAATTATATTAGGTCCTAGTGATATATTACAATAGGATATTAATTTTATGTATGTCTCATCCCAATCATTGCATTTCTTCGCCTATCGGCTTGTTGCAATGTACAAATATGTATTTGGTATGACCATATTGGACTTGAGCCAATAATAGTTTATTTATTTGTAATTCAAAGTAATTTAGTAACTAGGTGGTTTTTCGTTGACCTATGTTGATGTTATAATATTTCTGGATAGGAGCCAGGGAACAAGTTGGATGGTTAGTGTACGGGATGACATATTGATGATATATGTTCGGAATGTGAATCAGAATACGCATATAGAGAAAACTATTTGGAGTATGCTGTGTGTCAGAGCT
>DWPA01003115.1:0-14599 GCA_018251375.1 Calpodes ethlius
TTTTGAGACCTTGACGATATTTGTAATCTTTCGTATACACCGTATTGAATAAGATTTTCTGTTGTTGCAGGCGTGTTGGTAGTGAACGTGACATGGAGAGGGAAGACGTACGTTGGAACGTTGCTGGACTGCACTCGGCATGACTGGGCTCCTCCGAGGTTTGTACCCATCCAACGACAGTAGCATCTTTCATGTCACTGCAAATCCCGGCCCCGGCCTCGTAGCCTACTTGGTAGTGACCCTGCCTGCGAAACGAGGGGTCCCGGGTTCGATCCCGGCCGCGGCAGATATTTATGTGACAGATAAATATTTGTTCTCGGGTCATGGGTGTCAGTGACGTATTTTTTGTGTGTGGGGTATGAGTGTGTTAGCGTGAATTTAAAAAAAAAACAACAAAATTTACTTTCTAAGACGTTAATTGGTGTGTTTACAATCTCACTATGCTTATCTGGCCAACAGTGTGTATAATCAATTGTATGAAAATTGTAGCCAGGTAGTTTTATCATTAAAATAATCATCAAATTAATTTCGTCATAAAAGTACTTCTAACATTGCCCTCGGTATATTTATATTCAGACGAAAAGTGTGCTAATTATAGCTAAGAGCCATCCCGATGACGTCAACTTAATCACGAAAAACTGCATCCAAATCGATATTTGTTTAGGAGTTACAGTGCCACAGACATACACACCGACACGTCAATCTCATAATAACCCTCTTTTTAGTTGAGAGTTAAAAGAGAACGGAAAATAAAACTCTGATAATGAATCATATTTTCAACAACTTTTTACTGTGAATGAAAATCGTTTTTAAATCCGTCTTCTTTGTAGTATATATACCTATTATACTACGTAATTGCCTACATAATTGTATTTACGTTAATATAGCATTGGCTTAGTTCGCTGTTCGCCCGTAAACGGTTACATGTCCCAACCTTAATACGCAGTAGGTTGAGGAGATTCCCTTGATGGGATTATACTTGTAAACCAATTGTCGGGGGTGACAAATTGCTCGTGTGATTTATATTGTAGGCGAAGCAGGAGCACGTCACGTGGTTGTGGAGGATACGTCTTTAAGTTGATGTATTCGGAAAGTATGTTAATTTTAACGTTTTTTGCAGGTTCTGCGATTCGCCCACTGAGGAGTTAGACGCGCGGACGCCTAAAGGTCGAGCGAAACGCGGCAGGGGCGCAGCGCCCACAGACATGACCAACTTCACAGAGACAAGGTCCTCAGTGCACAGTAAACTCAGGAACGGTGGCGCCAAGGGCAGACGGGCGCTACCTTCCCCCACACCCTTTACACCGCCGAGACCCGACTCTAAGAGGAAGCGGGCCTCGGACGCTGAAGAGCGGCCACCTACGCCGAAGGCGAAACGACCGCCCCCTACGCCCTCCTCCCCTCCACCGGACCCCGTCCTGCTCGAGTGCCCCGAACCAAATTGCTCCAAAAAGTACAAGCACGCCAACGGTCTCAAGTACCATCGGTCGCACGCGCACGGTTCACCCGACGAGGATGACAAAGACGGCTCCAGCTCGGAGCAGGAGGAACCTACCACGGAGCCCGCTTCACCCGCGCGCCCCCCCTCCGAGCCCGCCACGCCGGCGACTCCCGTCAAATCTCCGACTCCGGCCAAATCACCCGACGTCAAGAGCGACAAATCACCAGAAAAATCGCCGGAGAAGGCAGATTCGGTTGAAGCTTCTCCTCAGCCGCGCTTCGAGGAGTTCGCGACGACGCCCGAACCGCCGCCGCAGCCCGAGCGGCCGCAGACCCCGCCGGCCTCCGCCACTCCTCCCACGGAGTCTCTTCCCACGTTGCAGCCCACTCAGTTCAAGGTAACTGCACGGTTTCGGCCCCCCGTGATTCACTGTCAAGGCTAGCGATCGGGACCTGCGTCAGATAAGCGTGATTTATTGCTTCGTTAAGTCAACATTACTACTAATACCGTCGATGTTATCAAAATATGCTAATCTCTGGTGATAAATGGATCTTTTAATACTTTAATAACACTAGCTCTTATCCGGACGTTTCGATGAGCCTTCAATTTTAGTAATTATACCTACGTTTTTATTTATTACAATTCAGAAATTATGTGTTAAATTGTATTTCGAGCTTGTAGCTAATTGACCAGCTGGCTGCTGTCTTATTGGGTTTGCAGTGTTCTGAGGTTGATTCCCGCCAAGAACTGATATTTGTGTGACAGGTCGAGGTAGTTTTTGACAGTTGTGTCATTTATGTTCTAATCTCCTGCAAATCCAATGATAATATTATACATCAATATAAATCAACAACATCATCAATATTCAACAATGAGTACGATTTTTTATGCTGTATTTAAAGCGATTGAACGTGTCCTGTTATAGGTGAAACCTCGCTCAGCGCTCATGCCGTCAGAAGACAGAAAGTCGACGGAATCGCCTCCTGACGAGTCGCCGGGCAAGAGACGAGCGCGACGGTCCCCCACGCCGGGGGTTCGATCCCCTGCCTACTCAGATATATCAGACGACACCGCGCCTGCAGAGGGCACCGCCGATGCTGACCCAGGGCATCGACCATTCCCAGTTTACCATCAGGTTATTATTTTAATTTCGTAAAAGCACTGTCTATGATGTAGCTGTAGCACTGTCTGTAGCAGGTCGAGAATGTTTTTAATTATATAAAATAACGATTGAGTCGTGACAGCCTAGTAGTTTGAAGATCATCGACACTAACACTCGAGGATTCGAATCCTGTTGAATAATTTTTCAATTGTCTTACAAATTAATAACCATTGACATCATGAAGAAACTTACGCATCTAAGAGTTCTTTATAAAATTCTCAATTTACATAATATCTACCGATCCACACTTGGCCAGTCTGGTAGACCTATGATTATACTCCTTTTGTTATGAGAAGTATTCCAAGACCAGCTGTAGGGCAGCTATAGCTTGTCAATACTTCTTTAAGTATCCCGCACTAGTGGAGAGAATATAGTTAATTGCAAATTGCCACTTATAACAACGGAAAAGAATCTATTTTCAATAAAACCATAATCATTTTGAACCAAAAGATAAATATTTCCTTCTCATTGGGGGACTGAAACGATCCGCCTTGTAAACGTAACACGAAGGTAACAAAATGTATGTTTCACAATTTCAGTATTACGGTCAACCTCCTTACCTGACGCCCACTCATCCTCCGACCGCGCCGCCGCCCGCGGACAAAGGGAAGGAGGATCTCACTAAAGTGGATCCCAAGGTCGATCTGAAAGTACGTAACATTTCTTGAAATATTAAGCTTTAATTTAACATACCTAGGATTGCATATGATGCGGATATCATTCAAATTGTATTGTAATGTTTATTGTATTGTATAGTATATTGTGAGTAGCCATAAACTCGTCATGTTACGCTGCATAAATGTAAGAAAAAACGTGGAAATAAACTCCTTCGGGAGTTATTTAAATTGTCATAATTAGTTAGTGATCCAAAAGGAACTGGATGCAGGGCTGTTATTTTAAATTTGTATCGTCTCTTACGAGCTTGTATGTACATATATGATAAATATTCATAATTAACTCAACACAGATACAAGCTGATACATATTTTTAATATCTCGATTCGGATTCAAGGTCAATTTGTGGCTATTAATACATTATATTCATAACCTAAAGTGAGTTTTTAATGTAGGTATATATATTAGAATAATGGTATTTATTCGGATTCAAATCATCTAAAAAATTTGAAAGCTTTATATGTGATTTGTAGGACACAATCCCAATAAATGAACTGAAAATCTGTTCTACAATCAGGGAAAAATCCACAATAAAATGTTCTCGGATCAGACAATAAATCCTGAACCCATTGATACCCCTAAAAGGCAGCCAGTATATCTTTTTATTTATGTATTGTACTTTCGCCCTTGGGGCTGTGAATTTAAAGTCCTGCTTCTTTGGTGCTCTTAACTGCTTTGTAATGTTTAATTTAACTTTATTACCGTGAAATAATACTTGAGAGAAACCTGCACTGGGGTGTGATTTTTGCCAATCCGCACATATACAGCGTGGTAAATAGAGGTTGTCATCGCATTGTGAGCGGAGACTCTAGCCCAGTTGTGGGACTAGAGACATTGGGCTGATAGAACTGTCTGCCTATAAGTTATTTACTAATATTTACCCTCTCTGTTTTCCAGGACGGTAAACAAGAAGGTGGTCCGCAAAAGGTACTGCCGCAGCACTTCTATCCATACAACTACGTGCCGAATTTTCCGTACAATGTGGAGTCCGGCGCGCCCCCGGGGGCACAGATGGACGATAAGAGCAAGGAGGACCGCTCGAAGACCACCCCCAGTCCACTGGAGAAGAGCACGAAGCAGCCGCGGCCGACCGACGGCAAGGAGAACCCCGCCAGGCCCAACGACAACCACCAGATCCTAAAGGAGAGTATCGAGATGAAGGCGCAGATGGGAACGTATGCTTTCCAACGACCGCCTCACGCGAGAGAGGAAGAGCTCAGAAGGTATGCTTTAAAAGATTCTATTAATTTCTGCAATATTTGTTATTCTGTTAGTATGATAGTTTCGGTGAAATCTTGCAAATTTAATTAGAACTACATACTCTAATACTATTGAAATTTTATACACTGCCTTAGTTCCGTTGACAATGCATTCTATGATACGTGTGATAGGATACTACGCTCAGCACTGGCTCTAGACTTAATAACTTGTCGGTACCGCAATGTGTTGGAAATGTCTTCTGACCATGAAAAGTATCCGCTTATCATTAAGTAGCTCGTCTGTTCGTTTGTTGGCTATTTAGATTAAAAAATGTTAGGTGCGTTGCTTTTTTTATTATCGTTTCAATATTTTGACATCCGTATTCACAAACAATACTATAAATTCTCACAGTAAAATAGAAAGAGAAGATCGATTGTTTATATTTTCATCTCCTTCACTCTAGTTTCTGGAACAGAGTCAAAGACAAAGTTTTGAATATGATCAATCGATCCTTCCTACTTTATTCACTGTGAGACCTTATAGTATAGATTGTGTATACCGTGGTAAGTTTAAAGTTTGAATTTAAATTAGTTAATCACATTACGAGATCTGATTATCCGGGATAAAAGTTAATATGGGCTATTACTGTGTTTTTCATTTCAAAACTTTCAGTCGTGTAGCGTGATTGTGTAACGAATATCAAATACGAACATACAAACTTGCATTTATAATATAAGTCGAATGTTGTAAACTAACAATGTACGATACTTGTGTAGGTATTATATGAGTATGGAGCAACGGCGCAAGGACGGTTCGGAGCCCAAGCCGGGCGGGCCGGGCGCTCCGCCCCCCGCGCCGCGGCCCCCGCAGCCCGCGCACAAGCCTCCCACCAAGGACAAGGATGATAAACCCAAAGAGGAAGTAAAGGTATGTTTCAGTAATATTTCGTCAAGATTGAATATTAAAAAATAATATTGGTTATGTCAGTCAGGACTCAGTGATAACGTAGAATACTGATGAATGAATATTTTAAATTTCCTTCCTATAATAGTAATATAGTTAAGGTCTTCCTTTAAAATTAAAATAACATTTGCAGGTGAAGCAAGAAGGTCAGAAGCCGACGACGGAAACCCAGGGCCCGCCGCCACCGCCCACCTCGCAGTACTACCTGCCGCCGTACATGCAGCCGCCTCACTACGGGGCTCTGCCCTTCGACCCCGTGTACCGCGCGCCGCTTAGCCCCATGCTAGTCAGCGGCTTCGGGGGTGGCTGGACGGTGCCCCGGTACCACGCTCCGGAGGATCTTTCCCGGCCCGGGGCGCCCTCCAAGCTGGACCTACTCCCCGGCTCGCAGTACGCGTACCCTCACGGGCACGGACCGCACAAGATCCACGAGCTGCAGGAGCACGGCAAGCCTGCGCCGGGGAAGCGTCCGGAGCCCCCTTCCGGGAAGGAGCCCGCACGGTCTCCGCCCCCGCAGCGCCACGTGCACACGCACCACCACACGCACGTGGGGCTCGGATACCCCCTCTACCCGCCGCCGTATCCCGGTAAATATCTATAGAAAGAAAGAAAGATAAAAAGAAAAATATTTATTTCATGAATTAACCGCAATGAAGAAACTTTTCTTGTGTATATGTATGTTCAAAAATAACATACAGACAGGTAAGGGCAAGAACCAAATGACTGGTTTTCTGTGCGACATCTAAGTGATAAAGGTTCTGGCCAGTGACATGTGAATGTACTTAATAACATACGCATGTTCCTTTTATATTTCTTTACAACAATTCGTACTGTTACATAAATGTAAGAAAAAAAATCCACAAAAATATATATTTTTTTTTAATTAAATTTACTAAGGTCAGCAAAGTTGTGGGCTATACTTATAACTACGTCGACCACAAGCACAATTATGGGTCTCTAATTATTTTTTTCATATTTTTATGTTATTCTTTTTTGAGTAGATTTTTTCGTTTTTTAGTTCGATATTTTGTTAAAAGTTTTTATACAAAGTAAAGTTCCCCCAACTTACACCTGGTCTTCTGACCGTATTTAACTCTCTTTAAATAATTCGATGACTGGTAATGTACTTAATTTTGTACGTAAACCACTTATATGTTCTAATGTCACTGCCAAATCTGTACCAATTGACGGGGAACTCCTAAATGTAGCGAAGTTTAATATTAACGTGTTAATTAACGCACATTTGGGCGCAGCCGTTAACACTGACGCTAACGCGACTAACGCAGTTACCGTCAGTCGGCTGATAGGTGTTGTGGTTATTGGTTGCAGGGGCTCGATAGCATCCGGCCGACAAGCGGCCGAGCCCGCAACCGGTGTAGCTACCCTAGCTAGTACTGACGTGAGGACGGTTTGTTTGCAGCGGCGGCCGTGCTAGCGAGCACGCAAGCGGTCGTCAACTCGTTCCCGACGCCACCCAAATGAGGCGACGGGAGACACCCGAGGACCGTACCCGATACCCGGCCGACGTCACGCGACAGTGGCGACAGTGGCGCCAGTGTGAACTAAAGTGATTCCGGATTCAAATCGTATGCCAGTAGCCATAATGATGTACTGTGATCTCGCGTAACCCACTATCGTGTAGGTGTGATGTGCGCTTTGAATGTTTAGTGTCAGAACGGATAGTTACCTGAACTGTTATAGTGTTGTGTCGCGAACTGAACGGGACTGAACTGGACTCGACCGAACTCTTGGGGTGGAGCCACTGACGTTTTGCGATTGACTAGTGAAAGCACAAACTAGCTGTAAATATTAGTGTTACATGTAAAATAACATACTTAGCGGTCCGTGATGGTTCAATGTAATATACGACATCGAATTCTCTGCTCTCCGGGCGTAGTACTGATGAAGCCGCGAGCCCTCCGGAGACCTTTATTTATAAAGAGCATTCCACAGAAACTAAGGAGCGTACCTAGTTTTATTTGTAAGGTTTAAATATACTAAGATAGCGATAAGTTTGAAGGCGTCAATGTGATCATACAATGTGAGTCGTAGCGTGCACAAATCGTACTCTGTCTCGATAATAGTGAGGAACGACTATTTATGTAATGTAGAGAGCATCTTATAGAATCGTGGAGTGTTCGATATCGCTGTGCGTGTATGTCTGGCTTTTAATGATATCGACCTCATAGTACGACAGGCGGACTAGCTCCGTGTTGCGACACTGCACCTAGTTAAGGGCTGAATTTGCGGCGTCGACCCTTGTTAGACTAACTAACTAACACTTTCAAACACGGTTTACATGTTCCGGCTTACGTTCCGGTTTCAGGTTCTGCTAAACGTTTCAGTGAGTTTAAGAGTCGATTACCAAATTAAACCTAATTACGTTTTTATTAAGAATTGTGTCCGCATTTTACTGCATTCTGTTGTGACCACAGATGCTTCGTCTTTGCGCTTGCGGGCTATGAGTAACATTTCATTATTATTAACGATAATCACAAAAAAGGGTGATTTATTTCGATCGTTACATCAGGATTGAAAACTTTTAGCATCTATTTTTTATATTACAAATGAATTCGGCTTTATCCTGAAACCGGATCGTAAATCGGAAGATGTGTGTCGTGCCTAATTATTTGTTAACGAATCGACGTTCGTACGAATATCACAATAGGTTTTCTTATTAATATGGCTGCGCGGCCTCGACACGAATTTACTGTTTAAACACGAGTTTTGTTACAGTTTAAAACATAGTCTTCCATTTGAACATTTCAAACTTTCGTAGTTCTGATAGTTACGTTTGTATTTGATATCCTAGAACTGGTTAACGCCCGACGAACGCGTAACGATATATCGAAGTGATTTACGAAAACAAATACGCGTTTATCGAACACTTTAATCGTTTATTCGATTCTGTTATAAAACGATTGCAACTTATAAAATGCAAGATAGATTAATGATGAATGTCTCCGTTATATCGTTGCGCGTGTAGCCGGCGTCATATAGGTCACCTGTGTGCGTGACGGAGATGGAAGATATTGAATTGACTGCCAATGTTGATTATTGCATTTCAATTTAAGTAGTGCAACATTTTTATCACGTTAGAGATCGAATACCTAAATATGTGTAGTTGGTTGCTATCATTTGACACTTTAGTCGATGTACACGTGTACCTGTTGAGAATTTTGAATGAGTTATGTTTATTGAAAAAATAACGGGGCCTAATATTGTACGGTGTACTGGGAACTACGACGGGCAGTATCTATTGATGGTAATTTTAACAAAACACGTTAGTATTTTGATCGGACGTCTTTAACCCTTGGATACGTCATTGTTTTACGTCTGAATTATCATGAGTTAGGATACTGTCCGTCGCAATGACCCTGAATACCCTATTAACGTTCTTTATTTAAATGAACAAACCAGTGATTGCCCCTTATCGCTCTTCTACTTTTAATTTTATAATCGTCTTTGAAAGACTTAAATTGAATACATGTTGTAAAGTAAGAAGCCATTATTTTTAAATCTTTATCGATTAAGTATTCGCGTTAAAAGGTAGGGATCGGTGAGCGTTGGAACCTTTTATTGCATTTCCATAAATTTACAACTTAATTTTATATAATACGCAACGTTTCGTACATGAAGAGATTACGTCAAAGTGAAGTTGGTAAATAATGGAAATTTGATCTGTTTTTTGTATATATTTCGAGTGCGTTTATAACGTATCCTTACGACGGTTGTACGTTGTGATGGTATTGTTATAAACGCACCTTCCTTTAATTTTCGCCCGCGAGTAACGATTTCTGAGATTGAACCTTGTAATGAAGTACCTCATCTACATTATTCCGACTGCAGAACCCTACCTTTCGATAACATAAGATTGATAATTCGTATTCAGTTAAAATTGTAGTTTGTTTCTTCACGAATTGTGTAGAATCTATAATTATTTTATAAATCGTTCTGATTTGACGATTTTCACTCTTAGCTCAGTGAAAATGTGTATGAGAAATGTATTTTATGTTAGCAAATTTCTTACTGAGTTTAACTTGTGTAAATATTAATTAAAATTGTTGCTACGCTACTAATAAATTAAGGCGTTGCTAACCTAGATCTTATTTTGAGGACCTTAACAGTATGCTTTAAATAAAATGAGGATTATCCATACATGTCTGTTTTCCATCAAAATGCTACATATTTGAATCGCATTATTAAAATAATAAAGCGTTTTGACTGAGCTTTAGTGAAATACTGAGTTCGTAGGTCATAGAAGGTCAGCGTCGATGAACGGATGAACGAAAATAAATCGATCAAAAATATTAACGGACCGTGTGAAAATATATGAAAATTGCAACTCTGAATATATGTCGAATAACATTATAACAATGACAGTGATAATGGCGGACTCATTCCATTAATTCATTCGTTTTCATTCTATACATTTAAATTCACCGTTTATTATCTATGGAAAAAAAGCGTGTCAATATAACAAGTGATTCGCTGCAAACCTTGATCGACACATTTTATAGTTTATCATTGTAATTTTCTTACTCAATTTTATTCAAGGCTTAATTTTTTTGAAAATATAATATTACTTGTTACTTAATAAGGTGCAGTTAATTAAATCTGTTCGATTAATGATAATATGACAATTAAAGCGTAAAATAGCAATAATTACAAGCGGCGAGCAGGCTGAGGTTCGCATTGGCTGTTGGTTTTTGAACGTAATTACGCTTATCAATGTAATAGAGTATATAAACTTCAGTCGTCTGCACAGGCAAACGTTCGGTCCCTAGACAAAAGGCTTGTCTATGCACGCTTGCGTTCAAAAATGTAAGAATGTTTTGGCAGAAAACTTATATAATTTGCCATACGTGGCCGGAACGTGAACGTGAATATAAAAACGATTTATCTAGAAACCCAGCTGTAACAAAACATTCGTCATTCCGTTATTAGCGCTGATTCTTCCCACGAACTCCATTATTGCAATGTAATTCCTTTAACTATTCGCAATGTTCATGATTTCGCCCAAAGTACTCCCCATACTGACTGCAGACTCGGCTCGAAGCCAGTTAAAAACACTGTCTAACACGATAGTAGTTAAGCGTCTATTATGACGTAAATTTACGGGATGTCTGTACATGTGTATATTGGTAATAAGTCTCGGGATAATTTTGTATGAGCCGAGCCGTGTACGATTACCATAGACATTATATAAATCTGATCTAGCCGAATCAGCAATGTAATGGGGATACTCCAAAATTGAATGATTTCTGAGTGGGAGCGACATGATCTCATGCGCAGCGCTGCACGATCGCCGATAGACTGATCCTTGTTTCGCGGTGAGCTCGCTGTCCCGCGGCCCTGCTGTCCCGTACATGAGTTAACTGTAATTGTATCGATATGTATCAATATTTGTGTATTTTTTTGATGTAACTAAAGCAAAGTTTGATTTTTCTTAGAAAAAATTCGAGACGTTAAAAGGAATAATAAAGATAAATTATTTCTTAAAAAATTCGTTTTATTTCGTTTACCTTATAGTTTCGTGGTTGTATTTAATATACAAATGTACACAGGGCATGGATACACTGGAGGAAGTTATCTTGGGAGAAGGAGTGAGAATAAAGCAACAACTCCCTTTAGATAGATGTTGATAGAAGTATGTTTGACAAACTATTCACAATAGTATTCCTCACCCCTTCCCCTAGACCAAAATCTTATCAAAATCGTTGTAAAAACAAATCATCAATATCTACAATAATACGTATACAAAAAGCGGTATTTTGTAAAGCGTTGTCAAGGTACATTTCAAATTATTCAAAACAGTGTAAATTGGTAACTTAACGTAATAATTACATAAAAACATCGATAAATAATTACAATTATAGCTTACTGTAGAATAAGTTACGAGGGTAGGTACATAATTAGTTAAAACTAATAAAAAGGTCACCGTAATCTTTGAAAGTTGATCAGAACACGCAATTCGTTAAACACGGTAAAAATACTTCTTTGGTAGTATTTTGTAACATCTCAGTATCAGTACAAAGTTTTATAATAAAATTTACTGAATAAATACAATTCGATTCTGCGCCATCTAGCGGTATTTTCAAGGATTATAATTTTAATATTTATTTTTGTAAACTCTTGTAACCAGGTTATTACCAGATAGGATTATCTTCGTTGTAACACTCTCTTTGTAGAATTCAATGTAAAATACAATAAACAATATTGATATCAAACCATATGTACATAATTATTAGGTTCTATAACTGCAAGTTTATTGTAACGTGTACTACAATTTAAAGCGTAAAGCGCTAATTTTCATAAAACACACAACCCTACTGCCTCTATAATGCGCTGTAAACTTCACGGGTCTATATGCATAAGTTTGGTGTCTGTTAGTATATTAGTAATTAAAGCATACTATTGTCATATTGTTATTGAATACCAACTATATAACTAACTTGTCATTAATAATGAGATCCGAACTAGGATTCATAAATTACGTCATGCTATATTAATTATAGCGTATGAATCAATTTCGCTAAAAATACAAAAAAAAAACAATATCTTTTTTAACATTTCTCACGTTATTAAGATCAGTATTGTTGTATAAAAAACTTATTTCGGTATTACATCTAGCTTAAAAATAAATAGTTTAGCGTTTATAACTAAGACATTAACAATTAATTTAGTTCAATAATACTGGTAGATTCAAAAAGGTGTTCACTTTATACAGCAAATCTTTAAATTTGGTAAAATACATGACAGAAGCAATTCTGTCTGTCCGTGCGTATATACACTTAAAACTCGCCGAACCCCATCGTCCTTAACACTTCATTAATTACAATATAATTTAGTAACCGCAGGGCAAGAATGCTTTGATACACAATTATATATATATAGTTATTACATTTGTGGTATTATGCATTGCATGGTGTGATCACAGACTGATAATTTCGCAAAACAATATATCATATTATACAATGTAGATGATAAACGTTTAGAAATAATCTATTCAACCAAACATCATTTGTTCTTATACGCTGTTAAAAAAGCGAATTATTTTACTTTATATTTCAGTTTGGATAAAATACGATCAAAAATGAAGGTCCGAAAAAACCTAATTTCACGAAACATTAAAATCTATGACCAAGTCACAAGCCATAACAAACTAAAATGTTAGATCTTAAAAATATTAGTCTTATAAGTTACACTAAATTAATTTAAAGTTAAAACATTAACTAGAAGTCATTTTATATCATCAGGTCTCAACTGCCTCTCGCCTTCGCTAAGAAATATAATCATGGCCTTGTACAGCAGGTACAACCCCAATTTCCTCTGATTCTCGGATGACCACGAACCGGCCAAACCGTAGTAGTTGCCTCTCTTCAAGTTCGTCAAGTTATGAAGACCTATCACATCAATCATCGCCGCTTCGTAAGTGTAAGCTTCAACGGGTAGAACGTTCTGGAATATGTGTAAGCAAATTACACCTACTTGGTCCTTCCAAATATCTAAAATGTACTGTACTTTCTTGTCCTTGGATGTGGTGAATTTATTTTTCCACGGCGTCAACGCCTTGTACAGATGCGAGTACGGACGAGAACGTTTACCTGTTGAATAATATAAATAGTAATCATTAAATTAAAATTTAACTTCATTTTAAACAAGTATCAAATTGACTACATAAACTATAATAACATTTGAAATTGGCTCCTGTCCTAAATCGTGTTCATGGTAATTCTGCGTAACCTTAATAGGCCCTTGTTTCTGAACAATACTGTCATGCCCCGAAATAAAAGTGTGTGCCCTGTGATTTTGAATGAACTTAGCTTTAAAAAACTGTTTGTCAAACAAAATATTGAAGAATACCTGACCTGACCAAGAAAATTTAACATTGTAAACTTTTTTAACGCATATATATGTATTTCGATATTAATAATAGAATAGATAACAAAATGAACGAATGCAGAATTATTCGTGTGTAACTTATTTTACGATATTCAATATTGGAATATTAAAAAGATGATGGTACGTGCCCCAAGACACATGATCCCCAAAAAAAGAAACTGATAAATTCCAGGTATAATACTAACCTTTCCCAACATAGAATATAGAGTTGATGAACGTGGCCCACGTGTCACGACAGTGAGGGTTTTGGTTCCTGACGCGGCCGGGCAGGTTCTTCGTCAGCCTCGGGTCCAACAACAAGTACGTGAACGACGTCTTCGCCTTGCCCTCCCGCCAGTCGATGTCGCTGTTCGCAAAGTCAGCTTGAACTTTACTTTCCAACTCCATAAACGACGATAGGTTTTTCATCCAATCGTCTGTCTTTAAAGACTTCGCCAGTTCTATGCTGTATGCTGTAAAGGTTAAGAAGTTAAATTATTGATATATGTACATAATACTTAAATTATAAATGGTTAAGTGTGTTTGTTTGTTTGCTTGCGTGTCTTTGTTTGTGTGTTTGTTTGTTTGTCCTTCTATCACGACGCAATGGAGCATGGTTATGTTATACTTTTGTGTAATGAGATAGTCACAAATAGAAAAACTTTATTGTTTTTCAGTTTATAAGTGGTCAGTTTATAAGTTATGTAAGTGGCCAGAGCCTACTTTTAAGCAAAATATGCCTGTTAGGAGTTTTAGTTCATCTCTTGCCCAGTGTATACTAAGCTACGTCAATGAGTGATACAGGCTGGATATTTTTAATCTCTTTTACGTACGAATCTCGATCGATCTCTCGTAAATAAAGATACAAAATAGCAATTGAAAAATACCTTTACGCAGTAGGGGTTGTGTCGGTTTCCTCGTTAATTTAAATATTTTTAACACCATATTTGCCACAATAATTTACTTAAAAGAAAAATTAAAATATTTCAACTGATATGTAATTTTGACTGATATTTCATTTATGACAAGTACTTGCTTCATTAATAATGTCATTTTTTATAATTAATTAAGCGAGATATTTAAACTTTTTGGGTAGAAAAGTATTGTAAATTAAATCCATGCGCGAATAATGCTATAACGGAACATGGTGTTTAAATTGTATATATTTATTTATACAATATTTCAATTAGTTTATATTTATTTATATAATAGAAGATATTATCCACGGTATAGCGGGTAATATTACATCATTATCAATTTACATGAACGAGTTCT
>DWPA01003116.1:0-14599 GCA_018251375.1 Calpodes ethlius
ATATCGAGCATGAAGTTTGCACCTATAATTGAGGTGGCACTCTGCTTGTGTTTATCAATGTATTATTTCAACAGTTATAGTGTACATCTTGTTGGTGCAACTATTATTGTTATTTTCACAACTAACATTAGCAGCGGGAACGACGTTAGGTTAGGACTTTAGTACATTGAATATTAAACTACTTGAACTTTCCAACAATGTTTCCTATCAAGGGTTAAAACAAGATCCTTAAACCCAAAGTCAAAGTAGAAATGTATAGTATATATAGTGGCTTCACCTACTTCGCCCACTGCAGATATTGCTATTTTCAAGTGCAGATTAACTGACTTCACAAACATTAGGCAAAAGTATTGCAAACACTCAAGTCTGCAAATTTTCCCACGATGTTTTCATTTACCGAAACGAGTGTTAGTCGATGTGTAATACGCACATACCTAGAATAATTGTAGGTGCGTGCGTATTTTGATCAAGAGCCCCCTTGCGGGTGTTCAGTATGAGCTGTTCTACGAGTACGTCCATTCTCTTTGGCACGATGCAAGTGAATTCGGAGTACGGTGATGCGAAACATGGATAACAAAGTTACGACACGACAGATATTATCGCGGCTTGCCTCACCGGTCACCAGTTACTCAACTCAAATGTTAGTTATTAACAAACAATTGCAAGTACTATCGGAAACTCCATGTGACTGCTCGTGGTCAACACTAATTAAGTGACCCGCCCGTTAAATACTCCTTCGAGGCCTAGCAGCTGTAGAGCTCGAGTAACTAATGTTCGGATAAATTGGAACAAACTCTATTACGGTACTCGTATATGTATGTTGTTGGAGGAATTAATGGTCAACAAATTACCGTTAGATCTCCTATTCAGCTCCCAAAACACCCGAAAACTTTTATTGACCTCCTGACGTTATTTATAGACGTACAATTATTACACTATTTCCGAAAATTTCAGTATTAAACTAAACTAAAATTTACACTTCGTAATGCAGTCTTTACTGACGCAATCAATGTATCTATTCAAACTCCATTCAGTACTCGAAGCTGCAGGCGCCTGCAATTAATAACTAAGACCAGATTCACATCACACGGCTTAGTTCCCTATTAATGTACTTGAAATCTAATCAGATACGGCAAACTTTAATAACATCGCAAAATCCGTGTTGGTTATTATATGAATTAGGTCGGTTTGGCAACATGCACTCGATCGATCGGATTCCGCTCGCCGTTGCTAATCGCTTCGAGATGCTGTCTCAATGTAATTTGATTAATAATATTTCATTTGTACTCTCATTTCGACGATCGAAATGTAAGCGATAATGTCCTTGGCGTTTAGTGGATGCCGCGCGGAACTTTATGTATATCAGACTTCTCGGAACAACTAATAATAACTGTATGCTAATATTAAATGTAATATCATTATATAATACATTCAATGAGACCAAACAAAAGTTTAGAAAAACAATAAAAGCCACGAGAAGTATATAAAAAATTAAGAAAGAGAACTTTTTGCATCGCATCATTTGTATAGTTAATGATTAATTTAATTTCATATTTCGTCTCTTGTTTAAGTTGATAGGGTTTGAAACGTGTACAAAAACATGTATTATAAATAGTTTTAAATCGTGCTCCTATAATGACAGGTACCATGGTGAAAGATTACTGACATGCAACTTTTAGATGTTAAAACGTACAGCGCGCCTCAGGCAAGGCCACCATAAAGCTTCTTCAACTTCATGACTCGATCTGTAGCTCGTCTAGAGCCAGCAATAAATGGTATCTCAGTTCTCAGTAAACAATACCAAGCATAATTTTACTATTATTTATAATATCATTAATTTATATTACATTTTCGTAATTATAAGTCTTGATAAAATAAAGATACGTCTGATTCATTTTAGATAATGATTTGTTGAAAAAATAAAAAGCCCGATCAACTTTTACGCAACTCAATCTTGATTATTTGATTCAATTTTGATATCTAATTAGAAGATGGTATAATATCATTTTAATAAATATATTGCCAAACTTACGTTCGGTTATCTTATCTGACTTAGTTACAAATGGATATGAATAGACAGAACGGGTTCTTAGATGACATAGCAGGGATGTTATGGGAGCGGAGGCTCGTTTCCGGCTCCAAAAACTTCCGATTCATAATATACTTCCGATTTAGACTTCGGTTCCGATATTAATAAAACGGAAGTTATAATGGGAGGTCGAACGAAACGTAACTACTCCGCGACGGCATCGGCACGTCGGTGACCAAATAAAGCGCGTACGAACCGGTTTTCAAAAGTTTTTCTAAAGCTTGCAATGTTTCTTAGTTTGTTAGTATGTTTGTTTGGATCAAATCTTGCAAGCTGAAGTAGAACTACTCCCTCTTGGCCTATGAAGTTGAAATTTGCAACTGTATCCACCAATACCGTGCATATTTGTCATTGGATCTAACAACGTTCAAAATGGAAAGATATCTCAAAGAGATATTTATCGATGAAAAGAAAACGAACGACGAAATCTTTGAGTAACAAAATATTCTTAAAATAATAAAAATTCCGGCTGCTTGAAAAGTGTAAAGATAAACGTGTTGAAAAACAGTTTTTGAAATAAATTAATCGAATGATGTGCTCTCTTGTAGTGACATGTTCACACTGCACAAATGTAAGATTAATAGTTTTACTTATATTAAGAATTTGTGAAATGTCGTTGCATAGCCTTATATAATATTCAAATCAATATGCGTTTCGTTATGTCCATCCGTTCGTCCACCCTACAGCAAAATAGCATAGAAACCCATAGTACTAGATAATTCAATTTGGCATTAAAATCTTTAAAAAAATCATCGTAACTCTTCTATAGGTATACCTCCGAAACATCCCTGACTCATGCTACAATACTAGGATAAAACATGTCTTCGGTAATTATTCTAAAAACAACATTGACTTAACCATAATTATAATTGCAAATCACGTGCACACCGTCAGTCGCTTTCATAGTATCTCGATTCAAATCTCAAAAAGGAATCTCACGGTTTGAGGACTAAATCCAATAGCAATATGCCCAATAATTCATTGAGCAAGGTTTCATGCGCAATATATCTGTAGTCACGACGAATTGTAAAATAAAGGTGAATGTCAATTACAACCCATCCAAACTATTTTTATCTGTAGGCGTTATCGCAGGGGGCGAGCCCACAGTGCCGGCACCATCTGCCGTGTGGCATATCTCCGGTATTGACACCTATTGTTCGTTGAGATGACGCATGGCATACACATCACTAGCATCAGTTCCGCAAACGAATTCTTGTACAATGCCGCTATTTAGATATGCCATTTAGACATCATCCGGGAGAACTATTTATCTGCAATTTGGTAGACTACCTGCATCGCATATCTACTAAAATCAGATAGATATGATGAGAAGAGACTAGAAAATAGAGGAAGAGTGGGATACAGCAGTACTTAATCAGTGATTTGCTTTATAGCACAATTTAATTTTTCAGGAAAGAAATTCATCCATTCCGCTATAACTGATATTCGGTCTATTTTTCTTCCTGATTTGAATTAGTGTCATGATTGAAAAACCCACAATTCAATAGTACCTACACAATCGCTATGTACCTTTATATATAAACAAAGATGAGGTTATTTAATTATAAAATAATTATCGTTAAAGTTCGGTAACCATTATGTGAATTGGTATTACCAAGTAGGTCTCCAATACTGGTCTAAAATGCACCGGCTGTCGACAACTGTACCAATACTCGGTCACTTTATTGAGATGTCGGTCAAGAGTAAGCAGGTAGTAGACAGGAAAGTGAGTGTCCGGTCAAGGTCCATTAGACCTACGCCACTTTCACCTTTACCCGTTTTGAAATAAGATTTACATTAGCCTGAAAGGTACTGAGAGGGTAAGTGACATGTAAACATATGAGAAATAATGCCACAATTTCAACTTTATGTCAAGACAATAAGGTGTGATATTGAAGGAGGAATACACTAACTTTGAATCAATTTAAAGCAGGGCTCATTAAGGTTGTTTGTTCTCATAATGTAATTCAATAAGTTTGATTTGAGCTGCGATTTTTCGTAAAAGGAAGTTTTATACTTTTAACGTTAAGATACCTGTAGGTTCTATTGTTCTAGAGAATATTTGCAGAAGCTGTAATAGTGAGTACTTACAATGCAGCGTGGCCATTTAAGTACAATGAATAGTCTTCTATATTTAACTACATATATGGGTCTACCATATTCTGAAGTAGTAATTATCGCACTGCGTTACATACATTATTCCAGTACAGAGTGCCAGCGTTGCCGTGCCAGTGCACCAGTGCTCTATTGTGCCACTACCGTGAATGGCAATGGTTAAAATGGAAATAACTTTATTGGAGCGTAACTTTACATCACAATTAAGTTCAAAATAAAAACATAATTAAATAAAATGTAATAGAATAGTTTATTACATTTATAATAAGAGAACATTGCAACGCAACTTTATAAAGGAATATTTCTTTAGCATTACTAAAACCAGCTGACATGTAAGTTAAGAATCCAAAAAAGTCTGGTAACATTCTGATATTTTAGTAACAGCACTTGCACCGAACGAAATAGGTACCGGTTGGATGACAGTTCATCCATTTATCGATCCATCCATCCATGCACCGATCTATCCATCCGTGCATCATTTAAACTCCAACTTTAACTTTAACTTAGTTCTACGTAACTACAAGTGTATAAAGTGATCGTTATTTAACCGTAAAGTTCACTACACGGGATTTTTTTTATGGACCAATGTTTTTTATTTTAAAACTTTTAGTTTTGGGTCTCAGGTTGAAACAAAAACAAATACATACATGTCTCTAATATTTCTTTAATTACTACATAATATAACAGCATAAGACTTAAGACTAGTAGAAGTTCCAAAGTCTTATTTCCTCTTTTCTTTTACAAACACTTGCCAACAAATGTTTTATACAAATGTATAAATACCTATACAACAACCTCGTCAAACATTCCCCACAACCGTGTGATCGGTACAAATAATATAAAATACTAATTATACGATTATTGTGTGAAATACAATTACCATAATTATACTGTGAATAAAGTAATATAACACGACTACACTAATCAAGTGATTTCTTGCTTAGTAAAAATATTATATTTCCATTATCTCGATGACGGAAATAAATAAACAACGATATATACATACAAAGGAGTGATAGCCAAATGGTCCGAACCCTGGTTTTCCGAACGCAGGGACGTGAGTTCGAATCCTGCGCGCACCTCTAATTTTCAAAAAGTTACGTGCGTATTACAAGTCAATTATCACTTGTTTCGGTGAAGGAAAACATCGTGAGGAAACCGGCACACCTCAAAGTTCTCCATAATGTTCTCGAAGGTGTGTAAAGTATATCAATCCGCACTTGATCAGCGTCGTGGACAATGGCCTGTATTCCTCACACTGTGTGACCTGAACCCAGCAGTGGGACAGTTATGGGTTGTGATGATGATGATATACACTCATAGTGCTTTACTAGGATTGCCATTGTCGTGAATGTAATGGACAAACAGGAACACTCAGATCACGAACAAATGTTTAAACACATAATTAGAATTGCCTCATAAGAGTTGAATCATTCCGGACCGCCATTCAAAGAATCCTCTGACTTTACCATTGCGCCAAAGGCGTCGTTACAAAAATAAACTACAGGATAATCTTAAAGATATTAGAAACAAATAATAAGTATTACACGTCGCATGGGATTTACCGTGAACAACAACAGATAACAAAATAAAATATTTTTTATGCAAATCGTTGAAACGATGAATAAATTATTATAATTGACAAGCTTCGTGAGTCGTGCGAGATGAGATGTGATACTGCGAACATCCTCCTTCGTCATTATCATCTACTGCGTATTGGCTTGCGATGTAATTTGAATTCAATTATTCTTGGCAATTAATTTTTAATGCAATATTACTACATCGGTAAACAAATTGGGTATTTGGAATTACATTTAAATATACTAACTAATCTATATTTTTTTATAATTAATACTTACACATCGTATTACCGCATTCCGCATTGGTATACACCATAGATATATCACAATCTACTGATCTATAAGCCTTTAAAGGTCCACTACTGGACTTAGGCCTCCCCTAATTTGCGCCACTTAGAACTCAGCCTCTTCTAACCGATAGAAGATCCCGTGACTGGACAACAAATATCTGTATGTTATCACTATATTAAAAATATATATATAAAAAGCAAGGTGCATTTAAAATCATATTAAAATAAATGAACTCTTCCATTTGATAATTAATATATTTAATTGAACCCTAACATTTATAGTAAAGTAATACTTACATCAATTACTCGTAAACGAAATTGCTTTTAATGATATACTATGTACTTACTGTACTAAGGCTCGTCCCGGGGCCACAAAGTTTACGTATATGTCGATATCATATCACATTGCATATTTGTTATTCGCTACAAAATAAAAATACAAGATAAACCCATTATTATCTCGGGGATGTCTTCAAGAATATTTTTTATTTTATAAACCACAGAATGAAATATTGTAGATTTATATTAACATCCACAAATATGCTTAAATAATAAAAATATAAAGCCGCGTACATTATTAATCTCGTCAAGGTCAAGTCTGAATATTTTTGCGGTTAGTTCACGCGGGTTCAAAATCAAATGATTTGATTGCAACCTCGATGAATACATTTAAATAGCTTGCGATGCCAATCTCCAATATTGGATTCAATGTTACCTTATTGACGTGGAAGCCACCAATATGCATACGTGACTTGCGACCGAATTAGTTTAATTACTAACAGGAGTACAGATTTTTTTTTTTTAATCCATTATAAGTTTATTTACGGACTGAGATCAAGTAATTCATTTGAAATTATAAATATCGGAATAACTATTTTCAAAGCGAACCATATGTAACAGAATTAAGACTTTCAATAATAATTTATTTGCAGTTTCATTACACTGCAAAGTATCAGACATTTTTGTGTACTGTATTAAAATTTGAACGAATTCGTTATGTGATGTTATGCACTAATATTATGCATATTGAGCAGGGTTGTTTACGACTCAAAACATTTTTTTTTACGATAAACCCGCCCATTTAATGGCCGCCGGCGCCGGCGCATCCACGCTGCGTTCGCATGACGCAAGCGAAAGGTCACGCGGACCAGTTCCCGCCGAGATTCCAACACAAGCTCGGAATGATGCTCAACTTGTCGTGTTATATCACGCTGGGTACCTGCTGGTAGCCTGATACACATTATAAATTAATTAAATAAATTACGATACACATTCACAGCCTCATAATATGAATCCCGGTGTAGTCGGTGCAATGGAAAAAATACCCAGATATTTATGCGCACACAGAACAACAACAGAAATTTAAACTCCTCATGCAAATCTCTGCGTCTCTGCGAGTCGAATCCAGGACCCGTTAATTGGCGATATAAATTACAAAATTTATATTCGTACGCCATAGAATGGCTAGTAAATTGGGGCTACCTGCAAAGGTAATACCCGCATAACATGTTATAACCTACCTATGCTATGACAAATAAATAAATCTGATTATGAATCGATTGATACAAAAATTCAAGCTATTGTGTCAAGCTTATTACAATACGTAAGCGAAAACTTACTCGGAAGCGGATGAGATTTTTCTTTCTGAGATAAGCTAAAACCAACGATGTTGATAAGGATATAAATGTGTGCAATACCCCAATGTAAACAAACCCAGCACGTAAACTTAGCAAGATTTTTCACCTGCCATATCTCGGAACCAGCAATCAGCCACTGACGCTATTAATACCGAATACAAACATGTTTAGAGTCCACCTAATATTTTGCTAAGGACCAGTGATATTAAACGCGGCGTTGGAACGAGTTGTAGCAAGGAACCAGTTTAACACGTAACCTGCTATCAGGCTAAAGTAATACGATAGTGCTGGGACAGAGTGTGACGCAACGGATACGATGTGGGGCAAATGGTTTCGGAGCATGTGTTCCACAGAGCCAGTCACGGAGACCGTGCGGCAGGTAACAATGGAACTGACTTTGTAACCTATATACCAGATAAACTAATGGTTTTGTGAGACGCATTAGCAATGTGGGATTTACCTATTTATTACAGAAATCCAATGAATGCAATTTCGAGCCCTCTGATGAAATATTGGTGACATCAATAACGTAAGGTGTGAAATAGACTCGGCATTCATATTTTATTAACTCAATATACCGACGATACTGTGATCCTGTCGGAAAAACTTATCGCAACAGAAAAATATGAAGTTCGTTAAGCAACAAAAGACACCAACAAAGCTCGTAGAGTTAGCTCTGTAAAGTTACTACTTTCGTCTGTTACTACAGACAGGCGACGTTCGTTAACATATTCTGTTATTAATTTTAGTCTCCGTGATTTCCAGATGCTGGTCCAGGTTGTGCTGCTAGCCTCGACCCTGGCGTTGACCAGCGGCGACGTGTCCCATATCCTACAGGAGCCCTCTACCGAGCCCCCGCCGCCGAGGCCCTACGCCTTCTCCTACAGCGCCGGCCGCTACCCAGGTCAGGTGGACAGGGAACATGCTGAGGTCAGCGACGGCTCTGGGGTCGTGCGAGGTAACTATATCATTAGCAAATGTTTTAAAGTAAAATATATAAGGACAACTTTTAAAATTGTGTTATTTGAACACGCACTGACGGTATCTTTTGCCGATTTCATATATTTAACTAATTGAAATACATTACGCGACAATAATAGTTAATAAATTTAAATTTATCGACAAATTATCTTCATGTGATGACGGGTAAGCGAATTGCTAGTACGATTACCTATGTGAAGGCTGGTAGTAAATAACATCACAGGTCTTAATACCTTAGGCCATAATATCATTTTAAAGATGGTTTTTTTCTCAATTAATGTTTGAAACGTAATGTTATTTATTGATTGATTAAAATTTTTCAATTCCAGGCAGATTTTCCTACGTGGATCCACGTCAACAGGTCAGGACTGTGGAGTATGTAGCTGACAAGGATGGCTTCCATCCTTCCCTCAGCGATATTCCTCCGGAGCACCCCTCGGATTCGGAGTCTGTCGCCAGAGCCAAGGACAGGCACTTCCAGCTATACGCAAAAATTGCTGAAGAACACGCAACACATCCTCATCCTGATGGCGGTGAATCTCTTAATTTTATGAGTTTTTAAATGTATAAGGACTTATTATATTATGTTTGCCGGTGACCTTGGAAGGGCTTTAACTTTATAAGGAAATTGACTAATGTTGTCACATATAGCGGATACGATGATTTTGTCAGATTTCAGATCGTGTTTTCCCCTAACACCATTAAACTAAAATAAGTTTTCTATGAAATTCTAGAAGCAACAGTCCCTCGGCAGTCAGAAGCAGTGGCTGCTGCCGCGGCGAAGCACACGGCGCTCTTCAGGGTTATTGCTGAACAGCACGCAAGGATCGCAGCGGAGCGGGAAGCTCTTCAGCGCGAGGAGGAGGAGAAACAGCATCTCCAAGAGCTAGAGACGGAACATTAGACCTCCAATGACGAACTTATGCCGGTTACGTAGAACCTCGTCGTAATTTTGCTGTAACAATTATTTATTCTACTTTGAATGACAAATCAATCAAGCACTATCTGCTAGAAGATAATTTTGGACACAGCGGTCCTCCACAATATACCGCCAAAGACGTGCCCAAAGTTCTATAAATATTTGACGAGTTCCAACTACTATATTATCTAATTAAGGAACATCAAAGGTCATTAATTTACATACAGTTACCAGTTTTTCGATGTGACTAATGACCATAAGTATCTTGCGCTAATGTCACGCACCTTGATAATAATATCAAATACTTATATTAAAAAACTTGACTCAAGTCGTCAAAACGTGTCTGATACAATAATAAGATCTCCGCAAAAGTGGTCACCAACATATTGTTTCAAGGGTCCAGAACCACCATTACAACATTGCATAACAGGGCCCGATATTGACTGGCTCTAATTACGGACCATGTTCTTTGTAGCGCGGCATGACATAATGTTAATTTAGTGCAATCAATTAATTTGATGAAGATCGTAACAAATTCGTAAATACTTCCTGTGATTGAGAAGAACAAAGTTTTTAATAAGAAAAAACATATGTACTTCGTATCTAATAAATCCGGTATAAAATAGCTCTATGTTTGGACTAAGCCTTCACCATACAAATGTGTGAAACACTTAAACAGCGGTCGGCTGGGACTAGTTAAATTATATGTAATATAGTTTTATATTTTATATAATTATTTTATATTCGAAAAACACACGTGTTACTATAATTTTGCAATTTTATACTTTTTCATAAAATCGCCATATTTGTAAATGAAAATAAATAGATTTACGTTCAGTTTTCTTTAGTAGTTACCCTCAACCAATCAGTGCATATTAAATGATTTTTTTTAATATAGAAAACAATGAATTGCATATTCACATTCGATCCACGAGTGAGATTTACGTAGATAACAGCTTTTATGATATGTAGTTGGTTTGCGCATTCTCACCAGGGTAATGCGATAGGATTTCGTTAAAATAAGAGAGAGGTAATGAGGTAGACACAATTTATTAGCGAAACAAATATGTTCTGCGAGTGTCACCGCCGCGGGGCTGCCGGCTAACCGCTGCTATCTGGAAAAGAGAAAAGAAATCCTTAATTAATCTGAGCAAATATCCATTGGAAACATTCAACAAGTTTTAAAGCAACGTTTTGCTGTTAAACACTTTCTTCAACTTGGCTGATATATAAATAAAACTCACACGAGAACAAATATTTAACTGTCACATAAATATCTGCCCCGGCCGGGAATCGAACCCAGGACCCGTCGATTCCAACCAGGTTACGGGGTCGTCATAAGACATTAAAGTTATCCGCAGTCCTTATTTCCAACGTCCTGTTTGCAGATTTGAAGAAAAACAAGAATTCTCTTTATTCCCCATCCGGTGAAAATAAAAAAAATCCAGCCTTTATTAACACTTTATATACTAAATTCTACGTACAGATGTTTAGATCTTGTAACTCGTCGTTGGTATGTCAGTAAGGACAACTCTTTTTTAGAACTTAATTTCAAATATTTGGCGTTTGGGTAAATTGTAGTTAGCTTAATTAACATTATTTCCTCTTAATTTACTAAATCTTGCTATAGATCCCATAATAATTTATTATTATGATAAGTATCATCTGATACTTCAATCAGTATTGACTCCAAACAAGGGAATTTCTAAGTGGTGAAAAGTACTGTTACTATGGTATGGTTGTTGGCACTATAAAGGTATTATTTTTACTATTTATATATTATGTTTTATATATACGGAGAGAAGAATAAGAATTTAGACGAAATATAAACTCAAAATTTTGAATACTCTGGGCATGACGGTACAGAATTTGTAATCACAATTCAACTTATGCGTATGTAATTTTGCAGCACGTCATAATTTACGATGGATGGATGGATGGATGGAAGGATGAATGGATGGATGGATGGATGGATGGAAGGATGGATGGATGGATGGATGGATGGTTGGATGGATGGATGGATGGATGGATGGATGGATGTATGAATGGATGGATGGACAGATAGATAGATAGCCAATTCATTTGAGGATCATGTATAAAAAGAATATTGATGACGGCTATTATATACCTACTGAATATTTAATTACGACTAAACTTACCTCAATACCAAACATATTATATAAAGGATATGCGTAGTCTTCGATCATGGGATCCAGAATAAAGCTCAGTCCACTGAACAGGCCTGGTTCTTTTTGTCTCTTTATAGATGCCGTGGTCTCATTGAGACTGTTGAACAAATTAGGCATTGTATTAAGAGAACGCTTTATTGCATGCCTCAATTTTTGCATGCCAATAGAAGTAGTTTTATAGGTGCTTTTGTGGTCTTTAATATATTTGATGTCCATGGGAGGCGCTGACCATCAAATGGCTGGTCTATTTTGTTTGGTATTTAGTGCTTGTGATGTCGTATAGCACATCCAAATTTCAAAAAAGTAATGTATGTTTTGCAAGTTAACTATCACTTGCGATAGTGAAGGAATATTTAGAGGAAAACTGTACATCTGAGAGTTTTCCATAATGTTTTTAACGGTGTACGAAGCCTGCCAATATTCACTTAGTCATGGCTGTTAAGTGCATTGTTAGCCGAACTATGACGTCACAATCGACTTGGTCCTACATGCATTACTAATAATTAATCTGATAATTAAGGACTGGTTAATGTTTATCCTCGGTCGATCTAAACCATATGATTGCAACAGTCGGATTGTAAGCAGAAACAAAAGTTATAAACTTATTTTTATGTAAACAAAAGTTTCTTCACTTACTTTCCAGTAGATTCATACCCGAGTACGTAGTTAAAGGCGCAACAATGGCCGTATACCGTCCGATGTACTGTGAAAATACTGGTGCAATTCACCAACTCACCCCCCCACGCACACCTTAGCAGCATATCCTCACACTTTGGTTCTAACTGGAAACAATTTGGTCACTATAACATCATTGTGATAGTATTTTAGTTATACATCCCATTAAAAAATATTTGACTCAGCTCCGATGCACTATTGAAACATATTTATGAATTTTATACTTCAAATCCAAATATAGTTTGATATGAATTTTATTTCAAAAATGAAAGCTTAAGTTTATGAAATGTATTGACATAGTTGAGCTTTTAACGATTTAATTTTAACGTCGTGTTTCGGGTTTAGCTGTTAAAATTAACAACACAAGGAATATTGCTGCTATTGCGGGAGTGTAAGATTCCAACACAAACCTCAGTGATTTTCTAATACTGCTATAACATACCTATATTAAACGTTTTGTAAATGATAAACAGATAAAAAAGAGGGAAAGAAAGAAAACAAACGCACATATTTCATATCTTCAATAATATCCCACGTATCCTGAATGAGGGTCGGTATCGCATTTAAGAAAGGATGATTTCTCAATGCAGGATCGTATGTGTAATCGATGAGTCTTCCTGATTGTAATAAGAACCATTCCACTTCCGATAGTCTCGATTCGTTCTTCAGAGATAAATATAGAGGACTAAAATTAAAACAACATTAGTATTTTTTGTTAATAAGCAGTGATATCCTAGTGGTTCGAACGTTGGTTTCCCGAATGCGTGGGAGTGAGTTTGAATCCTGCACGCACCTCTAAGTTCTAAAAGTTATGTGTGTACTACAAGTTAATTATCATTTGCTCCGGCGAGGAAAAACATCGTGAAGAAATCCACTCGAGAGTTCTTCATAATGTCCTCGAAGGTGTGTGAAGTCTGTCAACCCGCACTTGGCCCGCGTGATGGACTTTGACCTGTACTCCCAACATTGTGTCAGGAGTCCCGAGCCTAGCAGTGGGACAGTTATGGGCTGTGATGATGTTGATATTTTTGTTTTGGATAGATGAACAACGTTCAACATTTAAGACCTCCAAATATAACCTGATTAAGGCTTTGGTCTCGTGTTCGTAATTCACTTTTATTTTACGGACATACTTTACACAACTTTCAAACAGCTCGTTTGCTTTGGCTATTACTCGTTTGGCCAAGGAAGAAATTATCATAACAATATATCAGACTAGGTAGGAGAATTATTGCTTTGTAAAAGTAATAGAAAATGGGATAGTATAATATTGCTTATAATAAAAGATTTTCCATCTATATTTTCTCCACCTGTCCTTTGTATGTCATTGTATTTTGATGTCACGGATATCTTTTATTATAGATGACAAATTACTGCCATAGGAAATTAATCCTGTACGTCTTCCTGTTAAGGATAATAATCCTACAACACAAATTGTAAATTTTTGTCCAACGTAAAATTCGAAATGAGCCGAAAAAGTTTTTATACTTACGATGTTTTAGCAGCAGCGATCAACGCTTTCTTGCTGATTCTATTAATGTTGCAGAGAGCTACAGCTGGAAAATCTATCTCAGATATGGGATAAGTGGCAGACTCCATTGTGACTATCAGAGGATTTTTGAGGCTTTCGACCCAGGCGTGGCACAGCAAATGGAGTGTGAGGCAGACCATTGCAAACACGAAGATAGCGTACAATGCTCTAAAAGAGAACGCTATTTGATTATTTGTTTGAATTTCTTTATGATTTGTTCCAATTAGCTTAAGATTTTGCCGTACTTCGATTTTTATAGTGACTTTTACTTTTGCAGATTGATACAATACTGGCATGAACTATGCGACAAGTTTGTACTGGAAACCGGTGCGGAGCGGATCTTGTTAATTAGTTGTCGCTGCACTTCGTTGTACTTTTTTAATCCAATTATATTTTTAAGTAATATTTCTTAAGGGTATTGCAGAGATGAAATTTATATTTTATGTCCTTTGATATTCTATCAGGTTCGTTTGGTGTACAACCATTGGTATTCATTTTGCATCTATACATATAAATAAAATTGGAGTGTTTGTTTTTAATATGGAAATAACCGCTTTTTACTATATGTATGGTATACATTCGGTACATAAACC
>DWPA01003117.1:0-14591 GCA_018251375.1 Calpodes ethlius
CGTCGCCAAGGACATCAGTCACATCAAATTCATTGCCAATTTTAATTTGTTACCCAACCAGAAGAGACCTACATAAATTTTTATTTACACTACACTACAATTTGATTGCCATATTCACAAACAATACTATGAGGCCTCACAGTGATATAAAATGAAAGGATCAATTGTTTGTATTCCCATTTACTTTACTCTAGTTTCTTTAACAATGCCCAATACGAACAAGCGATATTTTCTTTTTATATCTATGAGAGAGTTGTATGGAATCCATACTAATATTATATATCCGAAAGTCACGACGCGGGGAGCGTCGGTATTGTATGATTTTTGTGTTGATTACTTAATTCCACGAAAAACATTTCTCAGGGAAGATCCATTCTAATGTATATTTCAGCCAAATTAAATCAACCAATTATATAATGGAATCGACAACCTTTTTATTGCTGTTCTTTTTCCGCACGCGGGCACAGCCGCGGGTAACATCTAATAATTTTAGATGTGAGCGATCATTTTGATGTGAATGCAGTGCAACAACCTTATCAACTGTGAGAGGTAGCGAAGCGCTGGGCGGCGGCGCGGGCGCGGGCGCGGGCGTCGGAGGGGGCGCGGGCTCGGCCGGCCGCGGCGCTTTGTTGGCAGCCGGCACGCTCGTCGAGCCGCCCCCCGAACCGCCTGTCGAGCCGCTCGGCGCCGGAGTTGACGTCACATTCGACGTCCCACACGCCATCTGCTCCTCGCTTTGAGCGCGCGATCGGCCGCCCACCAAACGGATAGTTGATCTATAAATAAATTTTATTATTTATTAACGGCATACATACTAATAAAAATTGATTCAGGCTATTCCAAATTCTCAACAACTTTTGTGTATTTATATCAAGCGGAGAGCAGTGATTTAACGTGGCCGCTAGAAAAAAAAACGTTCAAGAAATCTTCACAATAAAAAAAATACGTTTAAAAAGTTAAAATTAATAACTTACTCGTCGGCGGAGAGGTCCGCAGCGGCGGACGCGGCGATGTTGAGATTCCGCGGTACGCTGCGGCCCGTGTCCGCGCAGTGCCGCGGCGGCTCCGCGCGGTGGAACGACCGGCGCACGTCCGCCGCCAGCGAGCGCTCGGCGCGCGTGAACCCCGCGCCGGCGCCCCCGCCCGCCACCTCTAGCGCGCTCGTATCCACCGCCGTTGAGATCCGCGGAATCGTGCGGTGCCTGCCGATATCAGACATCGGTTAAATAATGGTCAGTGAGTCGCCTCTAGTTCGAGCATTGCGCTCCTACAATCCTGGCCTACGATTTGGACTGAGACGTAATCAAATCTACATATGCAATGTTCCACTCAATGACTGCGAGATATGTTTATAGATAAATATTAAGACATATATGAAATTTATAAAGTTTACTTTGAATATTAATGTGAATTAAATTAATATACTATCGTAAATCGATATACAAACCACGAGTTTCACGTAATGGCATCGAATTTTAACACGTATAATTGCTAACTTCTGTTTGAACTAAACAAAATATATTAGTATTTACTTATAATCCACGCGAAAATATCGGTTAAACTTCAAACATTCAAAGGACATAAATTATACACACTGATTAATTTTTGATCCCCAAAGCACTAATACAAACATATCCCAACTATCTATCATTATATGTGTATGTGTGTGTCTGTGTGTGCGTGTGTGTGTGTGTGAGTCTCTATAGTTTAAAGATACTGACAGCGCGGCGCCCGGCACGCTGGTGTAGAAGCCGGGCACGTTGTGCGGCCGCTCGCGCTCGTCGCGCGGCACGCTCAGCGCGCGCCCGCTGATCGCGCCCAGCGACCCCGTCAGCCGGATCGCGTGTGGGAAGCCGGTCACTGCACGGACACATTTACAATATATATTGTGTGTTGACTAAGATCACGTCAAATTGACCACTCATTTTCTACTTGATCACCAAATTTAGGCATTAGTATTTTTTCATTCGATATTCACTACAAAGAAGTAAACCCCAAACATGTTTTCATAATTTTTCATTTTAACAATATTTTTTTAATTATATTTTTTGACTATTACTTAAATAATTAATAATTAGGCGTACCATTTGCTGCGAATAGTTTAGTAGAACGCTCGCGATTCTTACTATTACGCACTGCACTTCGTAATAAAATGAACATATTTGTAATGCATAGGTTAGTTAACGAAAGGATCAGACATATAAAAATCTGTGTTTCGATGTTGGGTAACGACGGACAACAACAACACGACGACAATTGGACGTAGTTAAGCAAAATTGATCCAACCCACAAAAACTACCTTTTGAGAAAATAAGCCTTTTAGTAAATTTGTTATATATGATAAAACAGCGAGACTTTAGCTTGTTTTTAAATTTCATTTAAATATTAAATTAAAAGTATTTCGTAAAAGTATGCAATTTTTTCCCAGTATTTTAATATGACGTGTTCACGTAAAATTATCTTCTGTAAACCGACTTAAGAGACAATTTTTGTCGTTGTTAACAATCATCAGGAACTAGAAAAGAATCTAGTGGAAATTATTGGCAACGAAAACGGTTTGGCAATGTTGTCTTGACAGTCATATTATAATTAACTCACCGCTTGCAGCCAGAGGATGATGGGCGATGATAGCCGGGTCTCGGGGCTCCGCCATTGCTGGTTGTAACAGGGGCGCGTTGTAGCAGCCTTGTGGGTTAGCCATCTGAAACACAAAGGAAAAAATAGGTTACTAATACAAAAGTTATATTGGTTTATTTAAATCGAAATAAAGAATGGAATCTGCAAACCAGATATCTATAGAGCTCAGTTACCATCCCCTCCCCCCTTACTCTCCTGTCTCCTGCTGGTTATGTTTGAAGCCACTATATACCTGTGTAATAGGTCGCTGTATATTGACGTATCCATGGCCAGCGCACGTCAGGCCATCGTCTGGTCGTTGCATCCCGTCCATGGTCGCCGGGAAGGAGCGGTGGTATGCTTCGGTGCTCATTCTGAAAACGTTTCAATGTCATTTTTAAAAACTTTTCTATAACTTGCCAGAGGCTATTGGGTATGGATTAATATGTTGTTAGATAAATTATTATAACCTGAATAAGAACTACGTCATCTTATTTTACGAAGTTGTACTTATATACAATGCTTTAGTTCCCATGATAATACGTGATTACAAATCGGCTCGAAGGACCATGTAAATGTCGAATTTTTATATTTAGGTTACTCTACTATAGTTTTATCAATGTTTATATATTAATGAGAGCGAAATCACACTTACATGATAAATATAAAACGGATAATAGTCTTAATCGTATTTATTTGAACTGATACTGGTTTATATTATATAATTAAAGGACTGATTGGAAATATGTGACGCCAACTTGGAATTGTTATGAGCGATTAGACTTATAATAGATTACGATGCAAAAAGTACAATAGCTGATATGTTTATGTACATTTACAACTTATAAGCACTTGCTAACCTAAGATTTCCATACAACAAAGTATATTCAATACCTTGACCAACATATGTGGCTGGGAATTCAGTAAATTACTACTTAGCTAATATCTAACAATAGCGCATAAAAACCATGAATTCTTATTACCTCAAGGGTTCTCTGCATTGAGCAACTGCTTCGTCGTAAGGTGGAGGCGCTTCACCGCGCGGCATATAATTCCCCGGGGGTTTCCACGCCCCTAAAGCAGTCTCGCATGTTCCGCCCATGTAGCCCATGCTGCCACTTATATATCTAGAAACAAACACATAAATAAAGTAATGAACACTTTGGACTTCTAAACTATCTTCTGAACTAATAATCCTTTTGCTGGTATCTAGAACTCACAGGACACATGAGTCAATGTTATACTGTAGTAATGTTTAACGTGGGCGATGATGTTATAAATTTGATGATCACTTGTTTGTCAAATTATCTACAATCTTATTCTTAATTCAAAATGGAAGTAAAAATATTATCAAGATCTAGTTAAAAATATATGCTTATTCTCATTAGCTTAGGCTCAACTGCAATAATCTACATTTCACTGTAAAATGGTGTAATTGACAGTTGATATTAACTTTGGGAAGTATTAAACAAATCTACCGAATCACCAAGCCACCATCACCAAAGTTTGGAACGAAATCTTACCCAATGCTGGTCAGACTCCTCTGATCATCGGTATGAGCGGGGCGGCGTCGTTTTTGCCTTTGCACCCGGTAAACGATTAATGCGACGGTAAGAAGCACGGCAGCTGCAGCCCCACCAGCAGCTACCCTCACATTGGCCTCTGCCCCCTCTGCTGGCTTCACCACGTCATCCAAACATATGAACTCGCAACACGTCGTGCCCACACGGAACGAACGGCAGTCCTGGAAAAATATAATTATTTACAAATTTTCTAAAAAAAAAAGTCTCATAGATTTAGTAAAACATCAAATTATTTTTTATATTATTATTTTTATATTATAAAAGTTCTTTTCTCCATAAGTTCTTCCAACTATTGTCTTTATTGATACAAGCTATTATTCCAAAGACCTTTGACTGGTGCTGTAATATGACTCCATTCAGCACTACATAAAAGAAATCTAAGAACTCCTTACTTGCATATAGAGAATATCAGCAAAGAGGTATCTCAAATCAATGAGCAAAATATGTCTAGTTTTTTGTCATGGTCTATATACCATTGCAACAAATTGATTGTAACAAGAGGAATGATTCTGTAATATAACACCGTTTTCATATAACTATTTGTTAACTATTTGTGAATGCAATGTCATGACCTCCATGAACTATACACTTAAGTCCTCCTTGTGAATGTCTATTGACAATAAAAATCCTTTCCCTAGCTTTTGAATTTATTGCATTCAGACAAAATTCGACCGTGTGTAACAAAAATGTTGCAAACCACAATATGACAGAAAATCAAGTTTGAAGTTAAAGATTGTATTGCTCCAAGTTTTTGTAAGAAAGTTATAGTTTTTATGTTTTATTATTATTCATATTCAGTTAATTTTTAGTCAAATATATGAAATTTATCATTAAAAGTCAATATTTAGAGATGATTAAGTAAAATGTGGGTTGGAATGTTTCTTCTGCATAGAGATTTGTGCTTGGTTTATGTAATTATATTTACTAAATAATTGACAATTATTCTACTGAAATGCAAGAACTGTAAATGCCATTACACAATTCGTTTATTTAAATGCTGTTTTTTACTGAATAATTGGTTTAATTTATACTATGTCAGTGATTAAATAAATAAATTTGTAGTTAAACTTATAGTGCACCATATTTTTGTCTCTTGTTTTATGGAATTTAAAATTATTTCATCTAGATCAGGTACATTTTACTTGTCAACTAAATAAATATATTGTTTTCTGATAAACAGGTGGAATACAGATACAACACCTACTCATATTTTTGTATTGTTTGTACTAGAAACATTGTTGCACACGTAATATTATGCTACAATATACATATTAATATTAAAGTGAAGTAAATGATCATTGTAAAGCCAGTGCTTTAATATAAGCATACTAGTACAAAGGGTACAATTTTTGTTTTATCAAGTTCATTCTCTTTTGGTATCAAAGTCTGGATGGGCATACCGGGCTTTTGGTCTGGAGGGCATTTTAATTTTTTTATCCAAAGAGGCAATTTTGTTTTTCTTCTCAAGAATGAGCAAACACATGGTAAAAATAAATTTTATGGACAAAAGTAAATATATACTGGAACATAAATGCCAGAGAGCAAAATTTATTCCCTAGAATATGCCCATGATGCACCCAAAAACATGCCACTATATATTTTGCTGCAAATTTAACATTTCACATTTATCCAATTAATTTATTACTACTTTTCTCCTCTGTTTGTCAACTGATTTTCCTTTTTTTTTGTAGTTATGGAGAAGTCTCAATGTGATCAATATAAACATTTTAGAAACAATAAAAAACCATTTTACTCCATTTAAATAATGATTATGATCTGATATTGAACCAGTAATTAACACTAGTTATAAAAAATGGTAAAACATGCGACACCCCACTGTATATTTATGTATAATATACATTTATATTTTTTAACAATAGAACTGACCTGTGGGGGGGAGCACAATACTGCCTTACAAACTTTGGGTAACCCATTGTCACAGATACAAAGTGTACAGGTATCCGGGCCAGGGACATAGTGCAGGCCGTGGGATATTATCCTCCCTCGTACGTCTGTGCATTCGCCCTGTGCCCATACACCTGAAATCACAAGCACATTGTAAAATATTCACCCTTTGTATAAGACATAAATGTCACAGTTCACTTAAAAAATATTTTCCTTACTATAAAGCCTCAAGGTTGATAAGTACAATACAATAACAGCAAACATTGTACTTTTATTTACTTTCTCGAATTTTAAGACTCATTTTTAGGGCTGCCGAACTGTTGTCCCATTTAATTTAAATCGATATTTGTTCGCTGGTAGTAGGCCGTGGAAATCTTTACAAAAGATAAGGACAGATAGAAAACTGAACATGCGTCTTAGCTTCGTCGCTCCATGCTTCTCCCTCTACGATTTTATTTTCCTGGTGTTGATCATTGTTTGAAGTTTTCTTGCATGCCTCTATTCTGACAAACATAAATGTCAAGTCAAAGTGGGTCTTTGGTCACTCTAGACCACCACAGATAAAGATTTTGTAAGTAACCATTTTTAACGCATTATATATATATTATTATCGTCGATGTCGTTTCCATTTGTAATAAAATTCTTTCTACGAGACATTTAAACAAATACACGGAATCAAATAACTTCATATCCACGTAAACTGATACTTATTAAGTCAGTTACTGACTTACACAGACTGTAACACTTATCTTGTAGTGTAACAATCAGCTGTGACCAATTCCACCTGCAATGTCATAAAGTGTCATAGCTGTCACTTGTGTCATAGTAGATTCCATTCCGATTTGGTGCGTTTTTAATATTCTTTTACAATTTACCACAATTTAATGAAAATAAGATATTGATACTATTATATTAAAGAGCACATAAAAAAATAACTAACAATGCACTAGGTAAGCAATTAGAAATCATAGTATAATGTTCTAATTGTTAGATAATTAGAAATGGCTGGTTTTGGAGACTACAGTGGTTACAATCGACCCTTTGGCTTGGATCGCAATAGAGAAACAAACGATTTATATGATACGCGGTATCAGCAGATATATGGTTACCACACTCCCTTGAATGAAGAATACCAAGGACCGCCATTAGTTATGGATGATAACGCAGAAGAAGGTAACGATCTTACACGTTAATAACCTGATACTTTGATTAAACTGACGTAATTATATTTAAACATGTTATCACTTTCCAGAAACTAACGCCTATGTTACAACAGCAATAAGTGTAGCAAGTTTAATTACAGAAAACTTGTTAAGCCATCCATTCATTGTTCTTAGAAGACAATGTCAGGTATGTAATTATTAATATTACATACCTTAATTTTATAATAGCATTGCTTTTATTGGATGCCTCAGTTATATTCTGACTTACACCATATCTTTTAAAAGTTGTGTGTGTTATTCAAATAAGTATATATTTCTGAATAATTGCTATGAACAGCAAATAAAAAAGCACTATGTATAATATATTACATTTATAAAAAAAATATTACAATACCAGTTACAAAATAGTTGTAGGTACGAGCAAATATTATCATATACAAATATTATGTTTATTATTAAGTGTATTAAACTATGTTATGATAGGTACACAACACCCTCAGAAACTACCATATAGTACCATACACACTGCTACCTGTAGTGGCAAGATTACACAGGCGTCAGGATGTCACCACATTGTGGAAGGGAATTGGCTCCACTTGCATAGTGAAGGGCCTTAACTTAGCTGTGGAGGATGTTATATCAAAAGGCACTGGATGGCCTAAGTAAGATATTAATTTGCTTTGATTAATTTTAATAACATTCATTTAAATCTATACAATGTGATTGATTTAACTTTAATTATTTTCAGGGAGATTGGAAAATGCAGTTCAGTATTACAATTCATGCAACACTTAACTCTGAAATGGTAATGTACACGAACTATTTTATTACAAAATATTATATTTACATTTCTCATAATGAAGACCAAAATATTGATTAACAAGGGATTTATATAACTTGTTGTAAGTTGATGCTTGTTCACAATAACACCAGATGGTAATCTACTCTTTTCTTGAAGATATCCACAAGATACCTATGTTGGCCACCTGGCCAGCAATGCAAACACAGCCAAGGTTTCACTCTAGTTGTGATATGTATAATAAATGGCCAACCAAACTGCATAAACCATGCCGTGTAAATGTACTTATCTAAAGAACTGATAATAATTGATACTCACAATTTGTTGTGTCATTTGATATAGAAATTGGGATGGGGTAATTTAATTTAAGTCTCCTTTTACACCCTTTACTATTATTTCAGATGTTCTTACATAATGTTTAATATTTAGTCATTATATTTTTTGTCAGTAGTCAATAAATAAACTGACACACTATGTAGCTATATTGAGAAGTTACTGTTGCCAAGGATAATAGTATCCTAGGACATAAAGGAAACAAGAATCCCACAGTCAATTTCAAGAATAGAATTGGTACTTTTGAAAAATTTATGAAATAACCTTGTCATACCTGTTTAATTACAACTTCATTGCCTGAATGTGCCTTAGATAACACTACATTAATAGAGTTTAAAATTTTTCTTGCATTCAATTTACCTACTGATTTATACATTAATTAGTGTGCTAAACCATTGGCTACATCAGTATGTTGTAATTTTTAACATTTTAATAAATAATAGAGGCATGACTATGTCATGATTGTATGAACTTTATGTTTGTCTTCCTTTATATAGAACTTCTTTGTTGCAGTATAAGTTTGGCAATAATTACACCATTTTATTCAGCCAGTTTGGTTGAAACGGTACAGAGTGATATAGCCAGCGACAAACCTGCCCTATTTGATGTCTTTAGAGAAGGCTTTATGCGAATACTGGAATGGGGGACCCCAAGCCGTGGCAGAATGCTACCCATATGGGCGATTGTACTACCAACTGCAGGACTTGGTATTTCTAAATATTTAGCACAGTATGTATAACAAATATTTTTATCATAGATTCTATTGTTAAAATGTCTGTAATGTGTTAAATAATTGTACAAATTACTTTCAGTTTAGTGTTGAGGAGTATTACAGTGAGAATTCTTCGATTCCAACAAAGACACAGACATGAGTTGAGCGATATGCATAATTCAAGCATAAAGAATGCACCAAATCCTCTGTTAGAAGATATGAATTTGAAGGCAAACATATTTTCATTCATTGTAATGGAAATAGCATTCTATCCAATAGAAACAATCATACATAGGCTGCATATACAAGTAAGACATTGAAATTTAAATTTTAATTAATCAATTTTTACTCAAATTATAAACAAAGTACAAAATTCAAATTTTATTTGATTAAAATTACTTTAACTACAAAATTATTGTTTTCAGGGAACCCGCACAATAATAGACAATTTGGACACTGGTACATCAGTGACGCCCATCCTTACAGGTTACGAGGGATTTATGGACTGTTACAACACCACTATAGCTAAGGAAGGAATTGGTGGTTTATACAAAGGCTTTGGTGCATTGGTGCTGCAACTAGCAGCTCATCTTGCAATAATTAAGTTAACAACTTTAATAGTGTCTGAAATATCAAACCTTCTGAAACCAGCTCATACTCCTACATCGGATGATTCAAATCACTCTCAGCCGAAGTATCTTTTCAATTGAGTACAATATTGATCATTATAGTAATGTATAATGATGGTGTTATGGAAATAAAAGAAATATTTAATGCAAATCGAATCAGACCTTTCTAAATCATGAACATCTTACAGTTGAATTGTTCTCAATAGCAACAATATTCCTTATTGTTATTTCATATTATTTTATGGAAACTATTAATAGCAACTTGATTTATTTTTTTATTTCATTCATGATAAATTATGACCATTATGACCATTATTAGCTTGGTTGGCAGAAATGCTACCTGCCAAGTTATGGGTTGTTTTAAATTCAAAACTAGATCAAACATTTATTTGCAGATGTTTGTTCTTGAATCTTGAATATCAAATTGTTGTCACATATGTCCATGGCATCTGCAACTCTGAATTGAAGATGTGAGTAACTTTTATTTTTATAAATATGTTGCTTAGTCATAAGTGAACTAGATTTGTTGAGTAGTGTAATAATTGAGCTTTTAATAAAATTTGGTTTATAATTAAATTATTTTATTTTAAAATAAAAATGCTGTTACTATCTACATTGAATTTATTCAAAGGTTAACACTAACAATATAAGCTAAAGTTTAATGTGACAGTACAAATCTTCCTTTTAACAACCTTCTCATGATAACTCTTCGGCCATTCGGTGTTGAAATCCTAGTAGCCCATCCATGTCGTCGAACCCTCCTTACTTCATTAGGTCGAGGAAAATAGCAGCGCACTTTTGTCCTTACAGTTGACAACAAAACAGAATCAGGTTTAATTAGACTATTATTTGTGGTAGTTTGGGTAATACTTTGAAGACTTTGGCTGACCAACCTAAAAAATAATGAAAACAAAATATTAAATCATATGACAAGAAATTACGTGGGAAAGTGAATAGATGTGTTTTAGTGAGACAATGATAACACTTGAAGGTTTTAAAACCTGCATATGTATCAGTTTTAAACACTAACAACGAATGAAACGAAGTTTTTCATAAGATTTAGCTACTAGTGTGGATAGGTTATAAATATATTTCACAGAACTTACCTTAATGGTTGAAATACAGCTGCTAATAGTCGCGACATTTGTAGATCTATCTGTTACAATTTAATAAATTCTACGCTGCCTATTTTTACGCTAAATCTAATTCTGACAACTTTATTATGGTTATTTGATCACAAAGTGAGTAAAGACTGATATTTATTTGACCACAGACCAAAAAGGTACATAGGTACCTTTTGTATCACAGATATATAAATTAATGTCATGCTAATGTTCCTTGATAATTATACTCCTCAGTCTATGCCTATATATACTCTGTGATTTCTTCAAATTCTATCACAACAATCTATGAAATTACAATTATTTTAATTCGAAGCAATTTAAATAAATTATAACAAAATAATATAAATTTGATGTACCTGCCTGCTTCAATTGTTTAAATATATTTCTGATTTTGTATATTTCAATCACTTAATAAATTATAAAGTGCACTATTCACTGTCCATCTTGACATATGTAAGGCAAAATGTATAATTTAGACAGAAAAACATTGTAAAAACAAAAAAAAATCTGTTTACTAAATGTTAATGTTTGTTTACTGAAAAATCTTAGTATATTTTACTGGTAATTAAACAATCAATGTACGGATAACTGTTTTGTTTCTTACTCTTAATAAAATTGTATAAGCCATATAGAAATTTTTCTTACAAATATTCTTCAGAACATAAGCTAAACACTATAGTAAATGAAAATAGGTGATTTAGTTGTGCACACGTGGATATAATCTGATTAAAATTCAATTAAATATGAAAAGTTTAACATATTTCATGTGTATGAAGCATCAATTCTACACAAAATGTATTCCATCCAAGTAGAATATAATAACAATAAGCTGGTAAACCTTATTTTGGAAACGGTTTCTATCAGATCCTAAAGAAATATAGTACTAAAAATATATTTTCTTTAATTTATGAATAAGTGCCTTAAGAGTATATTGAAATTTTACATTTCAAATTTTCACCCGTATTTTGACAAAAAGACTACAACGCTTCAAGCTTACGTTACTCATAATTACGACGTCATAGGGCCGGTAGACAAACTAACAAAATTATTAATTATTATAACTTAAATGAGTTACTATGTATATTATTGGCGTGTTGTTCTTCAATTAAAATAATAGAAACTAGAGTAAAAATTGTAAAATCGAATGTCAACTAATATAAATATCGAAAAGGTTTAATTAAAACTCACAGGACATCCAAACATACTGTATGAAAAATCCCGTCTCTACCTTTGTAAAATTCACTTCAATGGAATTATTAATCTCCTAAAATATCAATCACAATAACGCTTATCTGAACTTTTTCATTTGTATATTTTTAGATGTTTCATATTATATAGGGCAAAATACTCTAATTTTACCGTGCGTCAAATTAATTTACTAGTTGTTTCACATTTGTTCATCGTACAAGACCTTGGCGGGACAGTGAATAGGGTCTTTAAGGTACATACAGTACTAAATACTCTTTTATTATTTTTCTATATTCTATTCCGATATATAGTCTGTCAAGTCTATATGGAAATTGAAGATGGCGGTCAAAAATAATAAGAGCGCTAAAAGATTATTTTCGTTGGTCATAAATCGTAATATATTTATCAATGTAATGATTTAAGATTTTTTATGAGTGTTATGGTCTAATATTTTTTTGTGTGAAAATCATCGCAACTCAGTAAGTGACACGCTTCTAATAATAGAATTACTTTGACATTGCGTATTTGCTTATATTTATAGTCTTTATTATTCATGTCGATAAGTTATCAAAATATCAGAAATTCTTGTGAAATTATTCTTGTTTATACATTTTTAGATGAAAGATGACAGCAATAAGAGTAAACTTCGAAATTGGACATGAGGCATCGCCAAAATCCAAAAAGACTCCAGAAGGATTCACTCATGACTGGGAGGTATTTGTCCGCGGCCAAGAAGGTGCTGAGATCAGTCATTTTGTGGAAAAAGTGGTTTTTCTTCTCCACGAAACTTTTCCAAAACCCAGACGAGGTAAATTGAAAATGTTATTGTTTTGTATATTAATATTTACATATACATTTCCAATTTTGTTTTATTTATTAAGTTATTATTTAACTATACGAGTAATACTTTAAATGTGTATAATTAGTAAAATATATCTCCACATTGTTGATTCAAATACAATGTTTATCGAGAACCGTTTATCAAAATAATAATCTATGGCTATGATGTACTGTTATCAGGCAAATGAAATGCCACTATGAGTTCTTCATTTTGCTAGCTTATTATAAATTTTCATGAGATGAATCGAATAGGGTTTTATTCACATGATATTGATAACTTAATTTAAGCTTGAGTCAGCGATACTAGAGCACCTTCAAATCACACTTATAAACATATTTAATAAATCTTACAATATGACATTTTTATAAACATTGACCAATTCTCTTTTTTTTCAGTTGTTAAAGAACCACCATTTTCTATTAAAGAATCAGGATATGCAGGTTTCACATTTCCCATTGAAATTTATTTGAAGAATAAAGATGAACCTAAAAAAATTAAGTTTACATACAACTTCACGTTACAACAAAGTGGATTTCTTAAGGACAGATATATTTTCCAAAATCCTAATGATGATTTTAAGAAAAAGCTTTTAAAAGGTGGAGGTATGCCTATGGTTAATACTAATAATGCATTTTACACAAATCCTGATCAAGAGAGTAGAAGTAGAGATTCTTTTACCGACGAGAAGCAGCAACTTATCAGTAAGTCTAAGTTATCATCTGAAAATGTCAAAAAACACAAAAGTAAGGAATACAAGGAAGAAATTCCATTAAAAACAACAAGTTTTGAAAACTTATTTGGAGCCCCTATCCAGAAACCACCAAAAATTTCACCAGAACCTAAGAAAAATGATAAAAGTGTGGTTAATGCAAAATCTGATAAGAAAGACAAAGAAAGATCTAGTTCAGATAAAAAATCTAAACATGAGCGTAAAGAAGCTAAACCGGAAAAGGTTAAAGTAAAAGAGGAAAAAGACAAAATTCGTCCAGAAAAAATAAAGAGCCATAACAAAGATGCAGAGAGATCAAAAGAAAAGGCCCCGAAAAGACCAAGTGAGCGACCACCTTCCCCAGAACCTGCTAAAAAAAGGTGTCCTAGCCCTAGCAAAAGAGTTCCTAGTCCAGTACCTAGATCTAGCAGTGCGTCAAGTGTTAAAGATGAATATCGGGCACCAAAACATACTCCTGAAAGCTTTGAACAAAAAAAGTTAAAAGCAGAGGAAAAGACAAGTGAACCAAAATTAGAAAAAGAACCAAAAGAAAAAAAGAAAAAGGAAAAGAAGAGTCATGATAGAGACAAAGAGAGGAAGGAGAAGAAGGAACATAAAAAAGATAATCATAAATCCAAAGAATCTCCAAAAGAGCCTCCTAAAGAACCACAAAGAGACATAATTCATAAACCCAGAGAAATAGTTAAAGAGAAAGAAGTATTAAAGGAACCATTAGTTAAAGAAAAACTTGTAAAAGAAAAAGCCTTGAACAAATTCTCTATAGAAAACCTAAGAAAGACTCCACCACCAGAAATTGAAGAACGTCCAGAAACTCATAAATCAAAAGAAAAAGGGGATTCAGAACGAAGACATAAACATAAGAAAAAAGATAAAAAGCGGGATGAATCTAAGGAAAAACATAAGGAAAATAAAGAAAAAAAGCATAAGCATGAAAAAGTTCGCGATATTGTTCCAGAAAAACCAGAAAT
>DWPA01003118.1:0-14591 GCA_018251375.1 Calpodes ethlius
TTGATAATGGAATGGTATTTAATCTGAAATTATAAAGAAAATAGGATTAGTATTTCAGGGCAAATTTTTCATTTTATCGAGGTAGCCTTTAAAGGCTTGCTTGGAGTGTGAGTTATGAAAATAAAAATTACCTGCAATACATAACGTCTCGTGATCTTTTCACTATTTTGTCAGGTTCCTTGTCATGAGAGGGCATTGGGCTTAGTGCAATCAAGTTTAATAACGCTAGGTTCTCATGACGATTAAGTGGTGCGTTTTTGTTACTAATACCGTCTGAATCAACCTTAATGACAACAGGAAGTGTATGAAAACGCAAAAATTTATCACACCGCGCCCTGGGTGCATCATCCATCGTCGGTCGAACGTCTACCGCATACGTCTACAGCACACAAACAAAGAAACATCCTCTCATCCCAAAACGCATACACTGTGTCCGTTACGTCGAGGGTAAAAAACACATCGCACACATGACATCGTGCAGATGTGGTACATGCATGATATTAGGTTGTCTTACCGGTACCCTTACCCGGTACCCTTCTGAAAGCGACCGAGAAATGTTTTTGGTAAACAGTGCGTTCCTTTTCGGTCTGCAACGTGTCGGAGATTTTTAACCAGACAACTGACATATCTGTATAACTTAACTTCTTCTTTTTTAAGTTGGTTAAGCAGCTAGTGCCTACTTAATTGAATTTATTATTTTACTCTATTCTGTTACTGCAATTCTTAATATTTATTTAATTTACAACACTTTTCTTCTTCACCTAACTAACTTCTTAACCCATAAACCTACTATACATCTATTACTGCACGTAAACAAAGCCGGTATTGTCCCATTGTTCGAAAAATCACATGCACATACAGATTTCGTGTACACCGCGGGACAAATGCATGGGTAATGGCAAAAACTTGTTAATTAAAAACATAAAGGTAATCACAGTACTAGATAAGAATTATCTATATAAGATTGTTGTGTAGTAAGTTGAAATTTTATTGTGATAAAGTACTTATTGTAATCTTACAGAAGTGATACTCGAAGATTTTGCAGCCTAATAAGTTTAGTTGTGAACTTTTAGTAGTTAAAGTTAGATACTGATTTGTTTTCACACAGATTGGATATATATATATTTTTATTTATATATGATTTGAAAATTGTTTCTAATCTGTATTTTACTTAAGAGTAAGCATTACAACGAAATGAACTATCAAGTGAAACGCAGTCCAGCTATAGGATAAATTATTCAATAAGTTTTTTGTAATCAGTAGACTTTGAACACTTGAAATAATTGAATTTTGGATGCATCTGCGTGGTCTCCATTCACTTTTTAAGCCAGTTTCAATGTTTTTGTAAACTTAATATGAAATGGAAATCAAGTAATTGCAAAAACTATAGAAAAATATTTTTTAAATGTTTTTAATTATTAATTTCTTCTTAAAACGGTATAGTTATTGTGATCGTAAGTGTACGATTTATTCGCGGCTGCTTGGGAAATTGTATAATTTGCTGTTTTCTAGTGTTGTAACACAGTAAATTTTCTGTTTAACACGTACGTAGAAGACGTGTGGAAACTATGAAGCATATCATACTTGATGTTTGAACTTAATAACATAATAATTCAATACAATCATCTATATTTATATTATATATCGGTAAGTACTTTTTACCAATTTTTCATCATCATCATCACAACCCATAACTGTCTCAATGCTGAGCTCGATTCTCCTCTCGCAATGTGAGAGTCAAAGTGTCCTCGAGTGTGCCTCACGATGTTTTTCTTTACCGAAGCAAATGATAATTAACTTGTAATACACACATAACTTTTGAAAATTAGATGTGCGTGGAGGATTCGAACTCACATCCCCATGTTGGGGGAAACCCATGTTCGAACCACTAAGCTATCACTGCTTTTTTACGATATTTTATTACGAGGAGAAAATCCGGAGAAATAAACTATTCAGTGCATATTTAAAACAACATTATGTGTCCACACAATGTATTGATTACAGAACAATAAATATTCTCTAACCTACAAATGAGATCTGTGTTAAGTTTCCACGGTTTTTATACTTTTACAAAAGAGTCATAATAGTTAAGTTTATTTAACTGGTCAATAAAATCTATTTATAACATTGAACCAATTTTAAATACAGTTAACTTGAATGTGCGGGTCTAATTAGTTTAGTTTGTCTGGTTCCGGTTCGGGGTCTAGTCACGATTTTACGTTTCCCGGTAGCAAAATAAATGATTTTCTTTCAACCACTTATTCAAAGTTTTATCTTATTTATCACGATTAGTTTTGCATAGTATGACATTCAGAATTGTAATACGGTTTTGGTATTGTTATAAAATTATATCAGGATTAAAGCGATTTATTTAATCGGCCACAGATGTATGACAATAATAAATGTATGCATGTCAAAAAGCTTAACTTTCAGCAATTTAAAATACTTAATCATTTCGAACATTCACATAATACTAAAATAATTTTATTATATGGTTATATAATTTTTTTTTAGATTTTTGTCTATGGCCAATTAGGTTATTATTACTCTGTGTAGTTACTTTTTAGTATAAGCAAATGACCTATCTAATGGTAAGTTTTCAGCGTCATTAATTACTACACGGACATCGGACATTCACACAAAAGGCATCATGTGTGTTGCAGGCATGAAAGAAAAAAGAAAAAAAAACCCTTAATTTTTTAAACCACAGTCTCAATAAACGCCATCTATGTCTATAAGAAGTAACCAAACACGCATCACTGATAGATTGAGTGTAATTCTAGTTGATATGTTTGTAGAACTTTGTATTCAATGATGCTTGTCTCTACCGATAGAGGGCTATGATTTGCAATCTTGAATCGAGTATATTTTTTATATAGGCATAGCAATAGATATTTTTCGCTAATACGTTCTTGACGGTAATTATTGATAAAAGTTCGGTTAATGTTATATGAGAAAATACGGCAAACTACTGAAATACGGCAGAAGCTATCTCTTTTAGAATACGTACAGTGTACACATGTCATTTGTTTTCAATAATTGTGACATATTCAGTCAAGTCTCACGCGCTATCTAGGGAAAATCGGCACGAACTTTTCGGATAACCTAATAATTGTGTTTGCGTCTGAAGGATTCTCTAATTTGCTGCTTAAATTTATACAAGACTTACACTCACACAAGAACTCATTAGTTGAGAAGAAGACATTCTTGTATACCGATAGCGGGAATTATGTTATTATTTCAAATCTTACGTTCTCCGACGTAAGTACTCCCAACATGTATTTCTAATTACATGTTGGAATAAAAAAACATTACAACCATCAACTAATATAATTCATTCGCAAACTCATTTGCTTTCTTCCCATGTTATTGTAATACCAACTTTCAAACGCTCACACTACTTACACTGTAGAATATATTATTATTGTAAATTTATATTATAATATTATAAATATTAAGTTTAATCTTGTCAAGCTATAATTACTTATTACTAAGTGTTTAATAGTTACATAATTTACATTACTATAAGTAAACAATGTCATCAGTATTGTTACATCAATTTTTCCGAGGGGGAGGGGGGGGGGTCACTGGTAAGCTGAAACTCAGGTTTTATACAAACCTACATCAGGTACCAGACTCTCGCTATGTAAGATCCTGTGTATCAATCTATGTTAATGTACATACATACAAACACTTATTGAGACTGAATAAAAAGATATTGAATTGAATTGAATTGAACTGAATTGAATTGAATAACACTAATCTAAACTAACAGTCCTAAAGTCCTCTTATTTCGTTAGTAAGCTAACGAAAAATAATAACTTATTGATACCTAATACTAATAAAACCTACAAACATACTACAGTCTATCCTACAGTCCTACTCGGAGTTTGTCACAGGTGTCATTGGGTGAACATATTTGTGTGTATGTATGTATGTACGTGATCGTGGTGTTGCTAGTTCGTTTACTTTACTTTAAAAACCTGTGGGATTGCGGTCATTTATATGATAAAAAATGCTCTACTAAGCTAAAATTCGTTACTATATCTATATACTTAAATAACTATGCTTATCATTTATAATAATCGACGATCGCATTATCATTGTTTCTGTCGGCCTATGAAGTGGGAGTTATCCAAAAGAACAATTTGACTTACTTACTGACTTACTGATGAAGATGGACTGACGATCTGAAGAAGACAACAGGTATTCGCTGGATTCAGAAGGTTCAGGACCGGTCTGATTGACACAAACTAGAGGAGGTTTAGGTCCAGTAGTGGACCTTCAAAGGTTGATAGATAGATAGACTAAATTACATAATTACTTTACTTCTAATTTAATTTTCAGTGTGCTTACCATCGAATCATCGCCTCTTACTATCAAGTGGGATTAAGTATTAATTATTAAATTGAAAAACCTACGTAATGACTGAAATCTGCAAAAAGTGCCAATACTTTCGAATTTTGCAGCATTTATTCTAACTTCACGTATGTCACGTAATATTTCCCAATTTCAAAAAGGTGAGACTGGAAATGAACCCGAGACATTTCCTCATCAGAGTCTATCAATTAAGCTAATAACAAGATAAATTTAATTTCCCAACAACAATCGACAACCGACTAAGCAGTCTGCCGAGATTAAATAAGATTTCGCAACGCAGTCAGCGAGAGATCTAGCATGTACTATATTTATATTTTAATCTGGAACGTTAGCTGGAGCAAAATTACTTTATAATTTGGAAATCGCGTAAAATTGACAATGACGACAATGTCTCGATGGTTGCGAAGTGTGACGGCCCGTTAAAAATGCTCGGTGCTGGTATCATGAATAAGTTAATAGTTTAAAAAACTTAAATACGCTTTCTTATTGTCAGTGCACGAAGACAGAAAAAAAATCTTACTGTACCGTTCAACGTTGAGGAGTTCCCTTGTCTGGAGCCAACCCTGTGTGAAGTATTAGGTTACGATAAAAAATTAATTGTGTCAAAAAATAACTCATAGTTCACGCTGCTATTGCAAAACGAACTGTTATAAAGATAATAAAGTTATAACTTTAAAATGAAAACCCTTTTATTTGACGTTAACACTTGCCCTTATTATTACCCTAACCTCCAGAATAAATTTTATAACTGTATCAAGAAAAAAATTAACACGAATCATCTCACTGTACATATGAATCAACCCGTAAGTATTGCCCTTTAGTAGATCAAACTTACGTAGTATAAATATATACTAAAGATGTCATAGTCTAGATAAATGGAGATAAACGAAGAGATATACAGGCTCACGAATAGAAAGATAGATCCCGTGATATAAAAAGCCTGATTATGGATGCTGTGATCTTAATACATAGAGATATAGAAACGGATGCTCCGACAGAAGAATAGAGGTAGATGGATATGAAGACAAATAGACAGACAGAGGGACAGAATAACGGATAGAAAAGCAGAGGAACAAGCAAACAGACGGATGGACAAAATAATGAGCAAGCAAACGAAGAGACAAACAGAGGAATGGCAGTGGTCCCTTAATAATTACCTTAATAAATTTTACTGGATATATGAAATACGAGACAAATATTTGAACCAAATAACCCATTTTATATTTAAATCGTAGCCACTACATACCGACATGCCCTACGAACGTGTCATTCATTTTCCTTCACAATTCGTCATCACGAGACGCTCTAACTCATTTAAATCAACAAACTGTTACTGCTGTCTTCATATCCTTACGACATAGAACTTAAGGTTGATAATTGAGCACGCATAACTTAGAGAGATACCGGTACTTTTGTAATTAATTCCCCGCTTTTTTTTCAGTCTAAGGCAGATTGATTCGTCGCAATGATCGTGACTAGTCAATTGTGCTGATTTGTTCAGTCTGGTCGTTGATTTATAAGCAACGTCCACACCATATTTTTTCAAGACAAAAAGGGGGAATTCCCACATCTGATTTGTAAGATCCAGTGTGATACACGTGGGAACCTTTACGACAAGTTAACCAGCAGTCGTCATCTACGGTTAACCATCAAATTACTTGGAAGATACAGAAGGCATACTAGACGGGATCGTAATAAGATGATGAAGTTGACAAATTTATGAAAACGTTAACCAAATAATTTGAATAAGCTAAAGTAAAGGTGATTGCAGATACAAACAATTCATCGAAATTTCATTTATTCAGGTAGTCTTACACTCAGTCCTGTCCACATACACACATGTGCATCTACGTCCGTTTTTGATGTTCAGGTTTCGTCAAGCTACACGTCTCTTGATCCATTCTATTATTAGGTACCGGGATTAGAATCCTTGTGCCAAAACAAACAAAACGCATCCTCCAAAGCCTTAATCACGAGCTTCAAAGAGGTCGTAATCCAAAAAACACACCTCTCCATCCCAAGATCCTTTAATACATCGTAAAAAAATAATCTGTGAGGCACCGGTATACGCGTAAAGTACCATAAGGGAGTGTATACACGAACGCCTCGAGAATTAGACACGAAAAGGAAACTCGTGGAGCGCACAAAGTCCACAATGTCAAAAAAGTCTCCATCAACAAACAAAGTGAGTGAAAAAGTAAAAAAAAAACGGGACGAGCTCCACATTCTTAATTTAACTTGAGTCACTCTTACGGCCCTACTTGAATCGAACTGGAATATAATGATCTACCCCGCCGCCCGCATCGTACATACACGCGGAGGGAAAGACGAAACGTGATGACGTCCCGGAGTTCCATGTAAATTGGACGCGTGACATTGGGGAGGTGAAGTAAGAAAGTCCCCATTTCTTCAGGCGGTACAGTTACGGCTTTTTATATGTATGTGATACTTAGCCGATTTCGGTTGGGGTTCACCTTGACACGTCGTTTGTGGCTATGTTACGAGTTGGGGAAATGAACTGACTCGTTTATTTGCTCTGTCTCCTCCATGCGTCCCATTTGCGTTTAAAATGCCCTAACATCGCTCGACAGTATTAAATTTTGGCATTCTAAAATTGATAATGCTATCTCAGTTTAACGATATTCGGTTTTGTTTCTTGACGTGTTTTTCCTTATCGTTGGTTGTCTCTTTAAGTTTTCAACTTTTACATATTGTATCGTACTCGTAGTTATATCGATAAAGGACATACAAATGATACTTGTTATAGTAATATACCTAATTAATACCAGTATCACATTTGACCGACTTCACACATGTGCAAGTGATCAATGGATCAGGGTTTCACTCTAAAATATGATCTCACTCTCTTTTTCTCTCATCTAAAATAAGATTTTCAACATTTTCTTTCCTCATCATCCGCAAAAAAAGTGAACTTACAGTAGAAGTAGAAGAAAATAACATGACACTAAGCCTAGAATAGAGAACCCATCTCCTCTTAAAGAGCTCATGTGCAGATTAACAGTTATATTCATACCATAATTACTTCCAGTTTCACATCCCTTGCCCAGAACCAAAAAATATAAATATATTTTCATAAAATTTACCGACAAACGGACAAGCAAGTCTTCTGATTGTAAGTCTTTACCATCGCCCGTAAACAGTAAGACATCACTGATTCTTTGACGAATAAAAAAAAGAGAGAAGAAAGAAAAAACAGGAAGAAGTAAGCTTTCAAGCCCAGTTCATACAGAACACAACAATTCGTTTGACACCAGACCTGAGTAAGAGCTATTCAGACAAGCTACCACGAAATATAATTAAATTAGCAATAACTTTTGAAGCTGATCCTAGACATCACTCGTCACATAATTCGATTGATTGATACAGCCTGTAGAACTAACTGTAAGTACCTCCTTAACATAGTTACATGAGTTTATAGAAAATCCAATAAGCAGGTAAGTCACGAAAAGAAGAATGAACATTCTTCTTCACTTAACTTCTTACCATTACCGTCACCATTCTTCTGCAATAGTGGACGTGAATTATGGCAATTTATTTAACATGGTCAGAATTTCTAGCCAAAAACGTCACAATCACAATCTAAAATAACAACGCGAATATCCAAAAATATCACGATCGATTCCCAAACGTTACATTAACATACCCTCATCAAATGTCATGTGGGATTTTTAAAAAGTTCCCCCAATCACACACGGACACTCGAACACACACAGTTACGTCCCACGCACACACACACCACTCATTATGAGGGTAACTAATCACTGCGCTATGAAAAAAACGGGAATTTTTTTATTCATTAACCACCCTCTTCTTAGGATGCTGTCCTTACAGAACAAGAAATTTATGGAGTAGCATAATCTATTATTTCGTTTAAAATATCACCTATCTTGGTAGAAATTAAATTAACTGCATAAAACTTCTAGTCAGTTTTTCCAAACGGACATTGATATAAATTTCAAATTGACTTTCAAGACAAGACAAATCATTTATCGGTGGATTTAACCAAGAGGATGGTAGCTTACTAGAAGCTTCTAGAAAAGGTAATAAAATGTTAATAATATCCATAATATTCGTCACCCGTTACCTCCAAATTTAAACAATACTCCTCTCATTTATCCCTCTTCTCCTGTTATAGTCATAATTCCGTGCATTTTTTTCATAATACTTACTACCAACTTAATTCATCTTATCTAATACTTTCTTTAACCTGTAACATAAGGTATCTGAAAACACAGTGTAACGATAACACCGCTTTTTAATGAATATATAATTGCTGTTCTATCATTTCATTAAAATAAAATGTTATAAATAAAATAAAATAATAATCATCTTATTTAAATACATTTCAAAACCAATTCCAAACATTTCTACGGTAATTTTATTCACAGTTACATATAACTATTGTTTCCGATTTAAAAATTAACCTTAAAAATAGCAATGTAATTAATCTATTTTAAAGTCGACTCCACGTATTTCCCTGTGCCTCCTTCACACAACGCACGCTGGGCGATGGCGTAGTAAAGCATGAATTTGCATATTTGCGCGCTCACTAAGTGCAATGGCGTGTCCGTACGCACTCTCAAACATTCTTCCTATTTACTCCACTTCTCCGCCTTCGAATAAAGTCAATTAATGTCGTTTTTGTTGATTATTTCGGAATCTCATTGAATGTCCTTTAGACCTGTAAGTATTGTTAGCACTTGACATGTTATACCTACAGATTAATAAGCGAGTTGCCATTTTAAGACATTGTTATTAACTTTTTGCGTATCCTTTAATTGACTACGCCAAATGTTTGAACTGTTCGTCGAGCTAAGCATTATGTCGTAAAGTATAAAGTAGTAAGTTATAATTCGTCATTAATTAAAAAAAAACTATATTTTTTATTAGTATTCTTTATAAATCTTTTAACCAAAAGCTTGGTTTTAATGTTAATGGTCCAACTGGGTGCAAAACCATATAGTTTTGTTAAAATAAATGTTATTAAAATTACTTATTACTTGTTTGAATTAAGAAAAATATTGTGAGAATACTGTCCTACCACATCATACTACTTAACCAAAGCACTGAATAACTGACAATAGTCTTGCAAACACGTATTTAAATGATAACTGACAAAGCTATTTTATTCAAACACCTATTTAAAAAGATGACATTAAAACTCTTATATTCATACTTACGACCTTATACTCAGAGAGTACCAATTTCGTCATTCGAGTCGGATGACATTTTACACATTTTAATAAATATGATATAGATTGATTTTGTGATTACAAGTTTTTCACAGCCAGACACAATACGAAGGATAAAAAAGGTTATCAAGTAACTACTTCAATTGCACTGTAGTTATGAGCAGAATGTTTTTGTTGCGTTGCGCAAGCAGTGACGGTCACTGAGACGGAAAAAAAATTCAATATATATATTACTAGTACATGTTAATCCGTAATATTGTACTGTGCCTTTTAGCTCAGCTCAGGTTGTGTATTTTGAAAAAGGAACAGGGTTTGATTCTCGGAGCAGACATTTTTTTTAAGCGCCCGTTTTGATTTTGTCATGTTTGTTGCTAGCTAACCCATAAACCTTTACATGCAAAATTAAACTATCTTTTATCTTTTTCCTTTATATTAAAGTGTGTGCAAAATTTTATATTACAGGTTCAATAGCTACAAACAAACAGCATGACAAGGAATTTTTATTTTATTATATATAAGAAATGTTACAATGTTAGATGTAGGTACGTTCATGACATTTGTAAAGCGTAAATTATTGCAAGAGATCAAACGTTCCTCTATATTGCAGTGTTCTGGACTTCTAGCCTCTGACTGTAATGAAAAAAATATAAGTGAAAATCAGCACAATTATGATAAAAAAACACAAACATTTCTGTTTGTTACACAAACACACGTAGTGTCTGCGTTTTATTTATATTATCATCATCACAACCCATGACTGTCTCAATGCGGGGCTCGGGTCCTCTCACAATCTTAGGGATATAACTTTAACCATAGTCCACCACGCTGAGTAAGTGCGGATCTACAAACTTCACACATCTTTGGGAACATTATGGAGAACTGTCAGGTTTGCAGGTTTCCTCACGATGTTTTCCTATACCGAAGTTTATATTAGTACTTCACTTTTTAAATATTATTATAATTAAATGTAATTTCTATTCTTAACCTATCGGATATGAAATATATTTTCAGTTTGTTCAGTTCGTTATGATTTCCACATAAGAAATATTAAGTTCGTAGGTAGGTAACAACTTGGAACCTAGATTGAGTTTTACGTAATCCGTCAAAGGAGTACTTTCTCCGGTGGAAGCGGGAAGCCGGAACGAATAATATCGACGCCATCGGACACATAAAGAGCTGATGTAGGCCACCCGTCAAACAAACGCTTTTCTTAAGCAAAGCAGCGCCTAATTTCAATATCCGAACGGAACGCGGACCGTTCCAAAACTCCTCCGAGAATAAATTACTCCGTCTATTCAATATTTCATCAGGGCGAGAGGCCGACTCTGAATATTCAAAACTAGAGGAGACACGTAAAGGCACGCGCAAGCCATTTTTCGCGCCTATCATCTCGGTAACAAAACGCACTCGTAATTACCCCCCCTTGCCCCCGACTTCTTCCCCCCCGCCGCCCCGCGGGTGGGGAGCCGCCCAGTGACAATTATTGATCAAAAATTCTCTCTCTTCTTTCGCAAAAGAAAACTTGGACGGGTTATGTGTCAACCGATATAGCTTGATCGTTGTAATTAGATAATTGTGAATTTGGGATATTATTTAAAATTATTCTTTCATATCAATGGTTTTGTAGCGTAATTTTTTTAGTTACGTTTATCCGGTGAATTTCAAAAAATACTACCAAAGTAATTAAAAAGGTGTTGATTTAACCTTTTTTTGGTTTGGTTTTTTTGGTTTATTTAACCTTTATTTGAGTTAATTAGTTATACTCGTATAACAAATACAACGCAACAGTTATGTATTTATCAAAGTACCCGTTCCTTATTTAGTATTATCAACTTGAACAGCACGAGCTGCAGCTAATTATTTTAAGCGTCCTTTTCATCAATATTATCAATATTCATCCGCGCTGTAAGTTGACTCACATTCTACGGAGAAGTTATAGATTAACTTCAGTATTTTATTACAAAAACTTACAATGAACCACAAAACATCTATGCACCAATAAACGGTATAGAATTGGCATTCATTAAGATTATGATTTGTATCAATTTGTGTTTGCAAACAAATACTCACCACGGATATCGTTGACATTGTTGACAAACAAGCAAGTACCAAGCGTTGTCGGTCGCGGTACACGCGCCGCCTCGGCATATTAATTGCACGCGGCGCTACCACGGGAGGCAAGAGGCAAGAGGCAAGACACGGGGAGGCGGCCGCGAGGTCAACCGTCGCCCGCCATTGTTTCGTGCGTGAACCGACTCCTTCCTCCGCCGCCTGTACCTATGTAGGGTTATTAACATTAATGATGGGCTTAGATTGTTCCGCCGAAAACATTCAACGTTCTTTATCTTGCTTCTGCTATACTTTGAATGCCTACTAATTTCTGGTAGGCTGAAGTTTTAGGGCGCTTCGAAATTGTGAATATTTTCTCTAAACTTTCCGGTCAGCACGCATCGCGAGCGCGAAGACGCGTGTTCTATCAATGTGTTCGTTTTTTAAACTCTAAAGTTAAAGTTTTGAATTTTCTAAGTACCCTCGATAGCAATCTATTCATTTGCGGGTAACAACTGCAATACACACACAAACAACGTTACATGATGTAACAAATGTTTCTGGACAAAGTCAATTCTCCTCTCAAATCATTCATTGACAAAAAGTACGTCGAACATATTATTCAGTGTGGTACATTTTAATCAACTTGTAGAACCACTGTCTAGTTTATTTATCTGTCAATACTAAAAAGGAAATTAAAATTACCTTTTACCTGAATATAGCGAAGTCTAGGGTTAGGATTTCAGCTATTATACACCTTTCTCCGCAGAACTTTTAAGCTATATATGCCAATAGTACTTTGAAGGTAACATAAGAACCCTAGGATTAGACTGAGTGGTAAGGTATCCAGGGATTAGTGCCATAGTGTCATCGTTCAACAGGATCCACTACGAACTGTAAAGGATGACTTGAGTTCAAGAATAGATAGAGCCATCTACGCTCCAGGCATTACTAGGAGTATAGGACACATGCCAATCAAACGCCAGACGAACTGAAGAAGACGGCGAGCAGCCACTGGATTTAGCATGCTCAGGCCAGGTCAGTGGTCCAAATTAGAGGAAGCCTATATCCAGCAATGGATCTGCAATGGTTGATGGATGAATAGGTCGTAAATGACTTTCAATAGATATGCACCGTATTGTATTGAAATCAAAGTTAGAGGGAGCATCGTACATTTATGAACATATAGTAGTAAGCTCATCGAACGTTCTAGAATCAATTTAACTAGCATATATCTAACCACTACGAATATGACGAGGTTTCTTAGTTAATTACTCGTAGTGAAGTGTTTTCCTAGAAAAGTTCACGAGTTGTTTTTATTTAATAATGAGTTCTGAAATCCATTTCATTTTGTTTTTCATTTTAATTTTCTGTAGTAAAGCTCATTAGTTTTGAATAAATTTTAATTAAATTATTTATTTTACACGAATATGCTTTCATAATTCACGTTTTTTTTTATGACGAAAGCAGGAGAATTGCGGGCTAAGCTTTAGAGTTACCTATATAATCTATGAAAATAATTACTAGATGCGTTATAAATAATTAAAATTGCTTATATAGTTACTGGCATTAGAACTACTTGGTATCATAATTAAAATTAATTATTTTTCATATTTTAGTGTTAAGTCTTATAGCAATTTATTCGTATTGGCCAAATATAAATAAAGAATACATCAATGGATTACTATCAACGACGCAGCGATCATTTGTGGGGCTTGATGTACAATTTTTGAATTAAATCCCAAATTTCATGATTGGCTTATCTCATAAACTAATCAAGAATCATAATTATAAATGCGTAAATTTAAATCAATAGCTATTATGAAGATGCATTTGTAAACTGAGTGATGTAATTCAATAAGCCTAGATATTTTTCAAGAGCTAAGGAGTACTTGAGGGAAGCAAAAAAATAGCACAATCATATTCAGCTATTTATAAACGGTATCTGTAATAAATATCTCATTTTAATCTATTTGCCTAACAAATACCATAGGTACATCGATCACAAAAATATAAAACTCATTTTAAGTTGAGCAAGGTCCATCTATTTCAAATTCTGCTTAGAAACAACAGGAAAACTCTGAGGTACTGTAAAACAGATTTTAAGTTATCTACATTAGGAGATGTATCGCAGTGACTCGAAGATTACATCTACATACTTCAAGGCCGGCCGTAACTCTACTCGACCGCAATAGTTCCGAAAAAGTTTCCGCTACCTATTTTATTTTTAAAATAGCCTCTGCCACTTTAATATCGCAGCAAGAAGCGTTAAAAACCAGATTTTTAGGCCTTTTATTATAAAAACCGCGATAAATCTAGCAACTGGATTCGATTGAAAAATACCGCGATCGCTTTAGTCTATGATTTTATTGAAAGTTTACGCGTTGTAAGTGATTTTTTGGAGTTTCGTAACTTCTGATCAGATCGAGATTTTGTTTTTTTTTATTGCAGACTAAATCTTTTGTGTATCTTTAGATGGTATTAAATAATTTAGTTAGAGCAGAGTAAAACGCGTACTTCACACGTACTATTTTACGAGAGGATACTAAAGAGAGATAGGGTTGAGATATAGATAGACCATAAACTAAAGATCTTTGATTTATCTTTGATTTAATGATCCTAATCTTTGTTCGTCTTCGATCTACACTATGTAGTAAATTTTATTCTGTAAAGAAATGTTATAACATTTTACGATGAACGTTTTACTATTTAAGTTACGACTGTGCTTAGTTTTATTTATTTATTTAATGTTATTACAATTTTAAGTAAAAGATACAAAAGGATACAACTGTAATAGTTATTATGTTATATTTATTAATTATATATTAAGTATCTTATATTGTAAGCGTCCTGTGTTGTTTTTAGACTTATTAAGTGTAGAATTAAACATTGTTACGACACAATATTGAATCATTCTATTACTGTTCTTAAAAATAGTTGCAGAAAGTT
>DWPA01003119.1:0-14591 GCA_018251375.1 Calpodes ethlius
TCTGCCCCGACCTGGAATTCGCAGGCAGAGTCACTACCATCTAGGCTACGGGGCCGTCATAATATTCTGGAAGGAGAGTGAAGTCTACCAATCCACATTTGGCCAGTGTTGTAGACAATGGTCTGTACCCCTCCATCCATCCCATCCAACGTTTTTTTTTTCCATCCATTTTATCCATTCCATCCATTTTAAACAACAAAGCGTTATCTTGCATCATTGACAACTTTTTATTGCTGTTCTTTTCTCACACACGTGCGAAACCGCTGACAATATTTGTTGTTGTTGTCTGTACTTGCAGAAAATATGACTTTATATATATATATATATATATTCTTATAAATTGTACAATATTTCAGTTAAAAAACAGTTATTGTACAGGCCGCAGTGACAAACGAATGCTCTAATTAGCAGGGTGCCGTAACGCAGCCACCACGGTCTCTCTTCTCAGAGTTATGCTAATTGGAACGTAAATTAAGAAATGCGAAGGACACTGGCTAGATACCGTCAAGCATTATGTTTTCAGTATCATCATTAAGTGCAGGTGGAAAAAATGGTTAAAAAATCTTTATTCCCCTAACTTTTATAAATTCACTAACGTGAAAACTTATCGCCCATAATAATTTACGATACAAAATGCAACATTATTCATAAATATAAACAATAACTACATTTACAAAAAGAGGTAAAATGATTGGTAAACTATACTAATATTATGAATACGAAAGTGTGTTTGTTTATTTGTCCTTCTTTCACGGTGTTACGCACCGTTATTATGATATGATTTTTGATGTGGCGATAGTTGAAAAGATAAGAGTACCATAGGATCTACTTTTCACCGAGAAAAACATGTCACTTCAGAGCGAAGATCTATGAAGATGTGATTAACAAAGCATTTTCTGGCAACCGATGATAGAAAGGAATTGACCAATACTGTCGTGTTTTCTCACACGCGGCTTCACCTGCAGGCAACATCTAGTATAGGATAAGTAAATGATAGGTGCCTTCGTTTGAAACTAACCCTGAGTATATAATAGGAGACGACTCGTCATAACATGCACCAATCAAATCAAATCCCATTACTAAAAACCGCATTAAAATCAGACCAGTGATTTTGAAGATAAATAATAACAATGGAGACATACAAAAAAAAACTAATCTCCTCTCACCCAAAACGCATATACCATCTGTGGTTCGTGGCGGGTAATAAATTTGTATTGTCATCGAGACTAAAGCGATATATAAAATTTGAACTTCGTAATACAATCTTTTGGTCTTCCTTATTTGTGGTACTAAATTAGTTTTCTAGTATTAACTAAAACAAACATACTAACAATCTAACGAATAGTGTAAGTTAAATAAAAACTTCTAAAAATATGACAATGAACTTTTTAGTCTAACATATTAAAAACAGGTATACAAGTAATGACACACTATAAGACGAACGAGGCACTTATCCGTGCTCCCGGTTCGTTGACATAGTAAAGGGACCCCAAGTTTTAGAGCTGATCATGAAATATACATGAATATTCAAGGCGTAAATGACGTTTTACTATCGCAAGCTCCCAAACCACAATTAAGAGATGGATTCGATTCTTGGAGGAGTACGAGACGATGGGAGAAATATGAGAGAAAATCGTTTCGATCGATGGGGATAAGACAAAGAAATTGATTGATATTTCATAAATATTAAATCGTAATATTATATCATATTCAATCAATCAATGATAATAATCAAAGTATAATAAACGAATAATTAGGTAGGTAGGTATTATTGGGAATAAGTGGAATGTATTATAAAAATTAAATGAATAACATTTGTTATTCCAAACCTAAGTAGTTGGTTCATACCTACTTACATTTTACCAAAAATGTGTCGCAAATATTATTGGGAAACACTAGTCATTAGAAAAATAATATATTTCTTATAAAGTTCATCTACGCTATTGCTTTTTCTGTACTTTTTATGAGTGAACGCCAACCCAGCTCCTATGTCACGATAATGGGTAGTTTGACTCAGTTATTGATTCTGGACCCATCTGTACAGCCTTCAGCAAAAGTCATGCCCTATGTCAAAAAGTTTGACTAATAGTTTGTATCGTCTCGGTCCCCGGCAAGGAGCGCTCGGATATGAATCCTGTAAGAACCTTGACTTATTTTCTTGACTTAGAAAGTTTCTCTCATTGTTGAGAAGACTAGCCCACAGTTGGTCAACGTGGCTGAGTTATTATAAGCTTGGATCGCGAAGTGTCAGTAAAATACAATTTATTTTCCTTTTAACCAACATCACATTTACTTTACACGATTCACATCGAACTATTTAGCTGTACTGTCGGCCAGTTAGCGCTGTAGAAAATGGATAATGTATTACCTTACTTACCAATAAGATCGTTATTGCAAAAAGAAAGTCTCGCACTTTTATGGTGCCCAATCTTTTAAGCACACACATGTCATCTTATAATTAATCACATTCGATTTTCAATACATACCAAATAACAGATGCCTGCCATTTTAATAACGAAAATAAACTTACAGTATATTGTGAACCGCTTTCAAAGACAAGACACCTCATGGTAAGAGCCAACGTCGTCCATTGACTTCAACACCCTCAAACGCTATCATCTCATTATCTTGTCTGCCAAAAAGCGTTGTTTTTGTCTCTCCAACAATGCAACCGAATAAAAAATCCTCTCACGGTCAATTTTAAATTAACGCCGTAAATATTTGATTATATATGTATTAACTTTAATACAAGTTTTACTTCCCGTTGGACGGCCCCGTAGCCTAGTTGGCAGCCCTGCCTGCGAAGCGAGCGTTGCAAAAAATTTGTACCGATTAACGCCTCAAGTAGCGCGCATAAAGATCGGCCACATCTGCGTGGTGTCATGTTTAGCGCGTTAATTTATGAGTTAGGACGCATGTGAAGTGGCACAGTGATAACAACCAGACAAAATAGATTTACGTGCCCTATACAGCACGTAATCTATAAAAACATGTTGCTACTAGCGGTCAAAATATGTGCATGTTTTTATCAGATTATAAATAAATACGCATATTTTAATTAATTTACTAAAGATAAAACTCGTGTCTTATAAAACGTTAAAGAAAATAATGTCTAACTCGCTGACATGTTAAAAGTTTTTATTGGCACACGTACAAAATCGTTAGGTACAAATAAATCATAATCCGATCATAAACGTGGCAGTTAAAACTTATTTCTAACATGATTGTGAAATGTGATAAATGAAATACATAACAGTTCATTACAAACAACGGCATTTCGCACAAAATTAAACAAATGAATGCTTATATGCATCCAAAAAGTAATTAAGGTTACAAATTGAAAAGCTAAGTGACATGAAATTAATTGTGAAATTGTTGACGCTTAAAATCAGGCGCATTAAAATTACAACGAACATTTTGAAAGCCAGCTAGTGATAATTAAAGTCAATAAAATGAGCGAGCGAAACCAATGTGATGTGATAAATTAAAAGAAAACATCAACAAATTCATCTTAAGACATAACAGTACTGAGATACGCGGGATAATGTAACGTATTAGTCAGTACAGAGATGGGCGCAGCTGATTTCGGGCCGGAGATTTAGGGCCGGGGGAGCGTTAATACAATAGTTCACATACTTTTATCCGATATTAATATCTACTTATTCTCCACAAGTTGCAAATGTTAGTAGCAATTTTAAGTATGGTAACGATTTAGGGGGAATAAATCACGGACCCACATACATCGGCACAGTATAGCACCTGAGTCAGTACAAAAACGTATGACTTACTTATTTAGTTTTCCACTAATGACTCACCCTACCACATTTGCGCTGTATGAAAAAAGTAGCACTCACTTAGTGACTCACGCGATTTACGTTCGTACATTAATAAGGGCGAAAAAACATGTAACACGAAGAAGCAATTATAAATTTACTAATTACAAAACTAGTGTAAAACAGCTTTATAACTATTTCCCCCTTTAAGTAAAACTTATGAGCTTTTAATTTTGAATGAGATAAAAATTATTACACACTCGGTTGCGGGTATATTAAATTAGAACTTTACGTATTTTTAAACTAGTTAAATACCTTCATAGTTTTGCCATATGTGTATATATATCACACCGTCAAATAATTAAAGAAAATTTTTACTTATTCCCTCAAGTAAAGCAAAAATAATCTCATTTTCTCATCTACTCCAAACTGCATAGTGGATAGATCGATGCCCCTGTGTGTAACTGTGAAATCAAAACTCTTCAGGAAAAAGAGAAATAATATTTTTGTGTATAATTCAATAAAAAAAACGTATCAAAAACATCAACCTGAATCGTAACTCCGAAAATAATAATAAAATACATTAGGGCCAAATTGTATAGACGTACTACAAGTTGCAGATTCCAACATACATACATAACAAGAAAAGTCAGTAACAGCACGTTACCGCTTTTTTCGTCGGGCATCGATCTCAATACAGGAATTCATTAACGAAAAAATAATTATCCATATGTAAAAAAATCACGAAACCTATATAAATCACGGTACATACCGTATTGAAAAGAAAAACGATAATTACTACGATGATTTATCAAGTACAAAATTTTCAATTATTTGACAAGAAGTTTCCTAGTTTTTATGCTCAGATCATACCTATATCGTGACACACTAAGTACACACACAAAACACTAAGTCCTCTCCGCCGTTTCTCCGCGTGACCCTTGGTTTCCTTCCACTTATCCCCCTTTACTCGTTTCGTCTACTTACTAGTTAAAAGACAACACGTTTCTTCTATATGTCGAATATTTGAACTGCACTTTCCATTCAACTTTTATGAGCCTCCATAAAAACGAAAGTATATTTACATGCATTACTACTTGTATGTAACTATGGACCCGCTCTGCAATTAGACCATAATTCAATTTGTTAAAGAACAATATTATATTGACATAATTTATAGTTTTGTTTTCTTCAATGACTATAACATCTACTATACATAATATTGAACTTTCTGCATTTAGCACTCCCTTTTCTTTTAAATGTTACCTGTACTGAATCTCAGAGGCCCACGAGCGTGTATAATTCTTAAAAACTGTAACTTAAACTTAAAAACAACAACAAAGGTTTTCCCTTCACATATTAATATAGATTAATGTGCATAAAAGTAGTTTTACACTAGTCTGTGGTATTGATGAATTACTAAAAATTAGCACACACAACCTTAGCAATCTAAATGTATGTATGTTACTACATATCTACTTAAATATATTAACCGAAGCTAGCTTCAATACTGAGAGCAATAGCCGACAATTGGCGCACTATTAAATGGCACTTCTTCTTTCACAGTCTTCTTTTTCTTGCAGCAGCATTGACAGGAAGCTGAAATCGCAACCACAACAGCGAGAGTGATTGGCAGCCACACGTAGACCGGGACACCAGAAGGCTTCATCGTCTCCGCATATTCCTTCAACAACGCACAAGGCACAATCTTATTTTCCGACTTCACGGTCGTATTGTGCCAAATAACGCACTCCTGGTCTCTTGTTATTTTTATCACAGGTCCAGTATTGTTCACATAAGGCCTGATATCGATCCGGGAAGAACTTATATCCAAAGACGAAGGTTCCGGGATGAGACTTTCGGGCGATCGATGCATGAACGTGGACATAATAAAACATGGAAATGGAGTTTCTTCAAAGTGTTTGTGATCGATCACTTGCAAGGAACATTTCTCCTCTTCACGGAGCGAATAGAAATGAGTATACTCCCAATGATCGATGGACGCACGTCCCAAGTTGTACAGAGCCAGTCCAGTTAGTAGGTCCCCGAATCTGCCACCATGTTCGCGGTACTTGTAAACGTACGTAGGCGGTACGCCGTGGTACACGGGATACGACACGAAATGAGAGCAATGGCGGCACAGGAAGTTTATTTCACTGGGAGGATGATACGAATAATGTGCGTGATGAGCGCTCACGTGGTGATTTGTAGCTTTTCTAGTGCCGTTTTTACTGAATCGTCCACGGGGTCCTCCGCTGATTTTTCCGTACACGGTAAATAAAGATAGGAAGAGATAAATAAAGATAATTTGGAGAGGCTTCATAGTGCGGCGCGAGGGGCGGGCCAAGGCGCGCGACTGCGCTCGGCAGCCATGGCCCAGGACATGAGGCCGCTTGGCGCCGGCCGCTGGCGCCAGTCCGGCGCGCCAGCCGCCACCCCATGCCTTCTTGTGAATGGGGAAAACTCACAACGGGCGGTGTCGTGTATGTATGAAACACGTCTATGGATGTAACTTTTTATTGTGGAAAGTGGTTGTAAAATATAAATCAAAGGTAACTAGATTTTTTCCTAAGTAATTATATAAAAAAAAATCGCAACTAATACTAAATAAGGTTTATTTTATTTTAAAATGCATCATTTAAGAAATAACAAACTAAATAAAACATTCTTAGAAAATGTTCTATCCTTCACCTCACGTTCTCGGCGGCAAGCAACCGGGACTAAACTAAGTGTCTCAAATAAAAATAAATATGAAATATATATGTAGTATAACATTAATTACCTACATCTTAACATTTTTAAAATGTTATCGAAATACATAAATTTTCGGAACCCTGAAACCCTCAGTCACATTTTTCTTTATTCTCACATTCAAAAAACCCAAAGACTAAACGTACCTCATCCGTAACTGAAACTTAGCACAATAATGCTACATTTACACAGTAGAATTATTTTCATTCTATTTCATGAGCGTGATTACTAAAAACCTTACATTGCGTGCAGAGTCCAGACATTAATCTACAGAGCGGTGTAAATTTGGTAATGGACCTCGGAGCTGTATTTATATTCGTGGCTCCAGGGCCGGCCAGCACAATGCACGCCTCCGCACAAAGCGCGCGCTTCCTGCAAGATATCGAGATGGACAATTTCCTGAGCATTGTCCTCGAGACGCCGCTAGCGGACCAACATCCTTGGGCTCGTCGTGGGCTCGACGGAATACTCCACACGTGCCACTCGACAATCATTCTTATTAACGATTTCATTTCATTCATAGTAGGGTTTAAATTACTTACTTATTTAATCATTCAAGTCAATATTTGCTAATCTTATAACAATGTGAGCAATAAATTTGCGGAAGTATTTCACAGATTTTTTTTACAGCCTACAGGGTTTATATAAGAGGTCTACGTCATCATATAAGGATACTAGCTATATCAGAGGAGTCACTAGTACGACGCCAGCGCTGATTGAGGACTTATCTTTTCTTTTTACAATACTCACTCCGCACAGGGTTCATATTCCACGGTATACCTAAGTTTTTAGGATTTATGATGTTTTGAGAGAATTAGGCTTTAAGAGTTTCTGAAGTTTTTTTTTACAATTTGGCGACATGAATGCTTTCCGAATGAAACAAAAGTTGCGCGCGCTAATGAAAGACAGGATGAAGTTAGTCTCCAATGAACGTTACGTTTGTTTAACTCGGAGTCTGCATTATAATTGTAAATGCGTATAAACCATGTATAATGTACGCTGAATAGGACCGTACAATGAGAGCAATTTTTTTTTAAAAGACACACCTCCTGGCATACGGAAAACTACATTTCACGATTGATAAAGATGGCAATGAAAAATATACATATGTATATCGATAATTATTACTTTGATATTTTACTGATATTGGGGAGAAATACCGATATATTCAACAAGTGAAGTGATTAAGCCACGTGATTTGTATGTTTATCTCTTCTCCGGTATGTTTTTATTAGCAAGCAATGAATATTCATATAAATTGTAACCTGTAATATAATTATTATAATATCGATATTTATTTTATATTTCCAGCTCTATCGTTAGTTCCATGGATACTACAACTAGTCACCACAATCAACGCCAAATGGCGATTATCAAATAGGCACATTTTCCAACGCCTATAGCCTATCCAGTTACGAGCACTATAGAGTTCAGTGATATAAACCGTTATCAAAACAATTATGATGGACCGAACTATCAAAAGTAAGTACTTTGTTCGGTAGTTTTAAAAGAATAGATAAGATATGAGAGGTGTGGACACGATATCAATATTCATAACACGTTTGCGGTCAGGCTAGAACCACTCAACCACTGTACTGATGTAACGAACTACCCTGCGGTTAAGTTTAATACCTAACTATGGATCGCTTCGCTTTAATCTTTGTTATTATTAGACCAAGCAACCACCGATATGCAGTACCAAATGGATTAAGAGCGATTTATCTTTGAGGACGATTTATCATTAATTTAAAATTAGTCTTAGCAGTGATAGCCTAGTGGTTTCCTGAACCTGGGCCTGGGGGCGAGAAGTCAAATCCTGCACGCGCCTCTAATTTTTAAAACAGTTATGTGCGTATTACAAGTTAATTATCACTTGCTTAGGTGAAACCAAAACTAAGTTTATAGTCTGCTAAATCAGATTCTTCTGGACCCTCAATTATTTATCTGTGAATCCTCTGTAGATCGTCGTGGACCACTGGAGGTCGCTGTAGACTTCTTTGAGAATATGTGTTCTAAATTCGAATCTAATCCGTTATTTTTATAAAACGGGGTAAATTCTAAAACAAAGTGCACTCTATAACATTTCGCTTGACACTATTTATTGTAACAAGTTAATTAAAATTCCACAAAGCTTTACCGTTGACGCAATTTCGACTCCAGCGTTTCCTGCTGAAAATCCATTAAAGTATAATCATTCATTGTACATCTGAATCTATATAAACTTAAATATGCGTCATCAATATGTAAATTTTGTGTTCAAACTTCGTCATAAGCGAAAAGCTAAGTTAATCAATCTTACGAGTTCGTTCGTGACTTTTCCTTAATTCTACTTTTCTAATTAATTTCCGAATTCTAATACTTGTATCTATGGTCAAATTAAAGTAATAATTGAGTTTAATTAGTTGCTTATCCAACTATTGTATTCATAAGCTAGAGGTTTTAATGAAGTGTGAACTGTCAAAATTTATAATACTCTCCGGAATAGTTGTTTACGTAATAACTTTAACTTAAATTATTATTTTAACTTGACTGTATAATCAGTTGTAAGTTTATATAAACTTACCTTACTTAACATCTTATTTCTTATTATAATACAAATAATTCTCTTACTATTACTGCTTACAGCAACCTATTTAAACACAAAATCATCGTATCGTTCAGAGTTGTTATCTTTTGATAACCATTGTTTTCTTTTTAAATTATTAAAGGGACAAATAAACAGAAACCTAAACTAGTGGAACTATAGTCACACAAAAACAATAGCAAGCACGCACGCATACCCGCACGCATACACAAAAAAAAAACATTGCTTTCTAAAGTTATGTATCTACTAGAAGTTGCCCGCGGCTTTGCACACTTGTGAGAAAAGAACTGCAATAAAAAGGTTATCAAGCCCTTTCTATTACTGGTTGCTAGGAATTTGGCTAAAAGATACATCGTAATGGATCTTCCCACGGAAATGAGATGTTTATTCGCAGTAAATAGTAGCCTATAGTACTCGTCTTACTCCCAACTATCTCCAAAACAATATCTATACTATAGCGACGCTCTGTTGCCCCGTGAAACAAGGACAAACAAGTAGTTCCTTATGCGTACTGCGAAGGAATGGAATAGTTTGCCTGCGTCGGTGTTCCTTCCTGAGTATAATGTGGGAGTCTTCAAAAGGAGAGTGAATGGGCTCTTTATATGTTAGTGCGCACAATATCATAGACTACATCGCCACTTACCATCAGGTGGGATAGTAGTCAAGCACTGACTTATTGTATTCAAAAAATAAACAAATTATACATTTGTAATTACAATATCGTGTAAAACTTATCTATTTTACATATAAAAAATAATGTGTGTCCTTTGTACAATCGTTACAATAAATTTAATCATGTGATGATCATGCAAAGTTGTTGTGCATGAACCCACGTAGGTTTCTAAGTTGGTACGACCAATTTTCGATAGGTGGCGCCACTGTCATTCCAATTAATTTCATATTGGCGTAGCAACGCGCGCAGGGTCAGCTAGTTTTATATATATTTTTAAACTTTCCTGATATTGAAATATTTATTAGGTCATATGAAAACTGAACGTAATTTTAAGCTAGAAAACTTTTAGATAAATTATTCCTAGGCCGTAAAAGATTAAAATATCTTTCGCGCAAAGGTAATTTTTTTATTTCTCTAGCTAGGCTGGACAGATCTGACAGTTCTATCATCTTGCCAGACAAATATTTAATATTGTCTTAAACTTAATATGGCTAATACATAACACTACATAAAAATAACCTTGTATGAACAACACAACTCCTAGTATTTTCTGAGAGATTTTTAATAATAATTTATTTAAAAACAGGAAAATTTACGAGTATTTTTTTGTTTGTACCCATTTTTAAATGATTTCGTTCTATGTATTATTAAAAAACAACTCGGTCGGCCCCGTAGCCCAGTTGGTAGTGACCCTGCCTAGGAAGCCAAAGGGTCCTGGGTTCGATTCCCTGCCGGGGCAGATATTTATGTGACATAATATTTGTTCTCGGGACATGGGTGTTAGCGACGTGTTATTTGTGTTGTCCTTGCCATCCGCGACACTGGGAATCCTACTGCGGGGTGTGTGTTAGCATGTTTTATGTTATGTTAACTGCAATGATGCGAGTTTATAAGTTATAATTTACATGAGAATGTAAATATAATTGGATACAATTTATACACCTTCGCTGTTTCTTGCCTTTCATGAACCAAACTCTATAGTAGAACCAATGCTCCTCACCTCTGATGCGGACACTGCACGGAGAAACTTTTAGCTTAACTTTATACTATGATGAAGGTTTGGCTCCTAGTTTACAAGTTCATTCATCTCTAATCAACAAGCGGAGTTTGGGATAGGATGTAACAGTAATTAAAAAAGTAGTCAGGGAACTGTACACAGATAATGCGTGAAACTTTTTTATTTTATTTTTTTCCAAATTAAATAATAAAAATTCATAAATAAATAAATTGACGAAATAAAGATCGTAAGTTATTTTTAAACCAGTCATTCACAAACTGAGCGCACATGACCAAATGAATTCGGACTTTCTTTTGAAATTCATCATGAGCCAGACTAATGAAAATCCGAGTAAGCCAGATGCTTAGCTTCATCAAGTTTCAAGAAGTTTCAATCAAGTTTTGACTCTGTCTTGTGTGTTCTTGGATTTTCGCTTTTTTTCGCGCTCTATACTCTTTCGCTCGCTCTGCGTCTGTTTTCCTACGTTTTAATTTTCGACGATTTTTACGTTTTTGATAATTCATTATTGGAGTCTCCTGTTTCTTCCGAGCTCTATACTCTCGCATTCTCTCTGCAGCTGTTTTTGGATAACCACAGTGGATTGAAGAAACATTACTCATAGCCTGGGTTCCGTTCAGGCTGATATTATTTGTAGTATCGAGTGATGCTCTCACAACTTTTATTACTTGTACAATAGTTGCATTGGATGATTCATCAGAATTGGATTCTGCAATTGTTGAATCTAAAATATATTAGTCAATTAATTTACATAAAATATGTAACATAACATTACATTTCATAACAAATAATTGATGATGACTAAATTAAAGTAGTATTAATCAATAATTGCTAGTTTTAATGAAATAATATTCATTTCTCGATAATTACAATAAAACATTGAGTGTATCTTAAATAACTTAAAAAATATAAAGAAAATAAAAATGTAATCAAAAAGTGAGTTAAATGAAAAATAATTATCAAAATAATAGTAAGATTGCTTAAACGACATGCTGTCTCTACTCCTCCGGAAAGAGTACTACTTCGTCTGAATCGACCGTGAGAAAGTCAAGATGGCGCGTAACAGATAAAATGTGACACTAAATTTCTCTCATACGTCAATAATAAAATTTCACTTAAAAAAGATGCTTTCAGTCCACTTCACTAAAATAGTTGCCTTAAAAAATATCTAACCTTTTAATACAATCCCTTATCCTGTTTTAACTAACACATTTTTTAGGATTAAAAGTATTGTATGGGTATACTTGTAATATTAAATATACATGTGCTCAAAATCATAGTAATCTATTAATTGGTTTTTGTATGACACTTGATCAGACAGACAATCAAACAGACAGACAGACAACAATGTTTTAGTCTCTATATCAATAACAAAGCCTACCTTCTGTATAAGTTTCAAAAACATTCAATGCACCGGTGCATTTGATATCTGATATTATACAAATAAACTTTAATTTCTAATTACCTACAAACACATCTTCACACTTCACATCAGTGTTGGTTCCACTTTCATTTCCACCATCCTGGTTCATCAGACCACAGTTTTCAACCTTAACTCTATCAAGAGCAACATCTGTGGACGATGGCCTACATATCACATCAATGTTGGTAGTGTCTTCAGGAGTAACAATTTCCTGGATAATTTTAACCTTGATATCATCAGTGACACTATCTCTGGTTGTGGTTGGTCTACTCACCATATTATTGGTTGTATCAGTATTAATACTTCCCTGGTTAGTTGTGCTCTGGTCGTCTACATCATATTCAATTTTAATTTCATGTAAAACAATATATTGGGGAGTGGTTTGTGTATTCACTGTGTCATAATCAATTGTATCTTCAGTCTTAATTGATTTCTGATCGACATAAAGATTGTTTTCAACCTTCACATTAATATTACAGGCAGCAACATCTTTGGAAGTGGCAGGTATTAAATAATTTGTGTCTTTTTCATTGATATCTTTGTCCATGTTTAAAAACTGAAATCTTGTATATCCTAAAAAGATAATTAATTATTAATAATCTGCAACATTTTTAATAACTAAAATTAGTTTATTTTAAAATCAAACCTTGAAATATGCGATAATAGGACTTAAGTATTTGTTGCAGTTAAAATAACCATTAAATTACGGAGTTATCTATTACATTGAAAGCCATTTAAATAAACGTCTAATTGTCGATCAGCCGAGTAGCTGAACACATATTTCAACTACATAATTCGAAGAAACACTGCGACCGCTTCATAAAAATGTTATAGGAAAGCAAATTAAACATCCACTGCCATATAATAGTACCACTGACTGGCAAGTTTCTGCAATTAATGTACAATATATGCGCTTATTATCTTTATAAATCGATGTACTTACGAGAAAAACGTATAGATTCGACGTACTAGGTCGAAAGAAGATTATAGTTCTGATACAGTATTTTCTTCGTTCCAGAAACTTATAACCAAGATTAATACCCAATTTATCAATAAGTATTCAATAATTTATTTGTGCTGTTCTAATTTAATCACTTCAAAACACACGTGTATATAAGAAAGATATAGAAAGAAAAAAGCTTAGACTGAAACTATAAGACACCTCAAATCTTTCATATTATATTGACCTGTTTATAAATAAACTTATTTGATTATATTCTTTGCTAAACAATAATTGTATTATTTACAGACATATTTGCTTCAATAGGTATGACCACAGATTAGGTATAGATACTATGGTTTGACATATGTCAGCTGTAATTACAAATTGACGAATGACAATTATATACCTAAATTCAACCAAGTTTATTGAAGCAAGTATGCATAGGTTTGACATGTACATAGAAAAATATTTGTTTATTTATAAACATGTTACTAAATTACAAAAGATTTGTGTCGTTATATTATAGTCCTAGTCTAAGAAATACTTTGTTCAGAGCAGCGAAATTTAATCATTGCATACTAATTGCTAAATTGTGTATTAAAATGAGATGAAAGTTTCTCGAATGAAGAAAATTCTGTACTGGAACTTCAAATTTACTTCGAAGTAGCTCTCGAAAGAAAAGTAAAGAAGCTCTTAGTTTGTTTTAGTCTCGAGTGCATCAACCCTAAAGTTTTGTGATCATAATTATATCAAATTATAAAGACAATAAGCGCAAATATTTTGCATTGATTGCCGATTGCAGTCAGTGGTACTATTGAATGGCAGTGGATGTTTTATTTGCTTCACTGTAACATTTTTATGAAGCGGTCGCAGTGTCTCTTCGAACTGTATAGTTAAAAGCTGTGTTCAGCTACTTGGCTGATCAACAACTAGATGTTTAATTGAGTGGCTTTCAATGAAATAGCTGACTGCACATTTTAATGGTTACTTTAACTACACCATATTCTTAAGCCCTATTGTTTTCATAGATTCCAACACTTGATGTGTTGGACTCTAGTAGACTGATTTTAGTCATTAAAAATGTTGTTGCAGATTATTAATAATTAATTATCTTTTTAGGATATACAAGATTTCATTTAATAAATATGGACATAGATACCAGTGAAAAAGACACACATTATTTAATACCTGTCATTTCCAAAGCGATTGCTGACCGTGATATTAATGTGAAGGTTGAAAATAATCTTTATGTCAATCAAAAATTAATTAAGACTGAAAATACAATTGATTATGACACAGAGAATACACAAACCACTCCCCAATATATTGTTTTACATGACATTAATGAATATGATGTAGACAACCAGAGCATAACTAACCAGGGAAGTATTAATGCTGATACAACCAATAATATGGTGTGTAGACCAAC